>PVKH010046856.1:0-10352 GCA_004027955.1 Chaetophractus vellerosus | reverse complement strand
CAGGCGGCAGCTCCGTGTTTCACGGGTGACTTTGCCATGCCCATGGGGGCTCCGCCCTACCCGTGGTGGCTTTTTGCCTTGCCCACGGCGGCTTTGCCCCGCCCATGGCGGCTTGCCTTTCTCAAGGCCGTCTGCCCGCTCGGAGAGGTCCCCAGGAACCGAACCCGCGGCCTCCCATGTGGTACACTGGTGCTCTTATTCACTGAGCTATCTAGCCGGCCCCTGTTTTTATCTTGAAACTCAAAGTATCTCCTAAGCTTTGACCCCTAGGAATCATAAAGCCCACCTCTAACAATCTTCAGGATTGTATGGCCTTATTTTTCTCTATTTCACTTTCACTTTGATTTCTTCAATTGTTCATTTTAATTTTTTGTACAGTAGATATTTGGATAACCTTCAAGTTTGTGTTCACTGTTCTGTAAAATAAAAACATAATTTCCAAGCTGGAGGGAAATTTATCATATTATGACCTACTACACTAGAGTAGAATACTAGATACTACAGAAGCACAAAATTGTTTTGTTGTTTATTCATTCCAATGGATATTTAATGAATACCAACTATGTACCCAGCACTGAGGATACAGTTCCTTACCGCCCCCCCCCACACACACACACACACACAAGGTTAAACACCCAAGTCCTCTGACCCCATTTCTTTGGATATTTTACAGGAGAGTAAGGTTGATCATAAAGATTATGGAAATTCTCAGAAAAAAATTAAGCAACTTTACTAGATTTCTATAATTAGAATGGCAACTTGGCAAATCTTAATATTTTTGTAGCTTTTATCACTTACCAAACTAGATTGATTCTTAAAGTCCAACTAGATTGACCTTAAAATCTTAAATGAAAACATTAATTGATACAAATCAGATGTAAATTAGTGAAAATAAAGATTGAGCTAGGTAATTTCTCCCAGAATGCAATGCCAAAGGAATTTTTTTAGAAGTATGAGAGAAAATTTAGGAGACATAGTTAATAATTACAGAAGTTCCACTATACTTGTAACAAGAGCTCTAAAAGTAAAGAAAGGAGAATATAGAGAGGATAAAATAATCAAAGAAATAACATTAAAATTCTCAAAGATAAAAATTCAGATTGAATGCAGCCTCTAAGTGCCAAGTATGATTAGTAAGAAAATATCCATCCTACAAATATTTGAAGAAAATGCAATCTTTAATTGAAATCACAGAAACACACACACATAATATATAAATAAAATTCTGATTTCAACATGGGAGATGGTGGGGTCAGGTGAAGTTGAAAGAACCATGAAAATATGTATATTTAAGATATAGTTTGTAATTAATGCAAGAAACTTGAAAGAATAGTTGAAGTTTAAATATGTGTGTTCTAAAAAATTAACAATAATACAATAAAACTAGAATGACAATATAGAAATGTTTTAAAAAGAGTGTGAAAGTTTAGATACTCAGATATAATAAATTATCTTAGAGAAGATAATTTGTGGGATATCTCTGGGATCAAGTACAATTTTAGCTTTTTCTGCATTGTGTGAGATTTTTTAATAATAATTTTTTTTTTAAGAAAAAGAAACTACAACTTCTAAGCCACTGTTAAGAGAGAAAGCAAAGAATGTTTGATAAATTCAACAAAATGCAAGAAAGACCAAAAATAACAAATTAAAGCATCCATATAAAAGTTATGATATATAAAAAACATTTGTATATACGTCAGTAATCACAATACATGTGAACAGATTAAATACCCTTTTTTTAACATGGGTGGCATAAAAATACCAATTAAAATATATTCAGCTATGTCTGGTGACAAGGGACGCTTCTAAAACAAAAATGATGCAGTAAAGTTGAAAATAAAGAAATAGAAAAGATATTGTAAAGAAAGTTCATTTAAAAAGAAAGTACTTGCAGTAATATTAATAGGAGAAAGAATTCAAAGCAAAGAACATTAAGTAAGATAAGGAAAGATTTCATGCTAAAATAACTGAATAATCATGAACCTTTACATATTTAACTATGTGAGTCTTAGCTAAATAAAGGTAAAACTAAGAAAAATTTAAGGGGAAGTCAACAGATTGATAATCAGTAGAAGATTTTTATCTGACTTTCTTCAGCAGACAGCAGTAAATAAAAATACGTAAAAGATTTAAGTGGCCAATTAACAAATTTGATTTAATTGATAATTATATGGTTTTACACTCAAGTAAAAGATTTAAGTGGCCAATTAACAAATTTGATTTAATTGATAATTATATGGTTTTACACTCAAATAGAAGATACATATTCTTTTGAAATCCTCAGAAAGTTTTCATGAGGGTGACTATGTATAATAATGTCTTCTGACTAAAATCTGGTAAAATTAGGAATTAATAGCAAATAGACAAAATGATGACACATGAAACAAGATTGAAAGTACTCTAATCTTGCATCATGTACAAAAATTAAAACAAAATGGATCATAGACCTAAATGTAAAACCTAAAACTATGAAATTTATAGAAGAAAAGAGAGGAGAAAATTTTTGCAACCATGGGTTAGGCAAAAATTTCTTAGACACCAAAAGTATGATTCATAAAAGGAAAATTGATAAGTTGTATTTCATAATACTTTATAAAGTTCTCTTTGAAAGACCTGTTCAGAAAATGAAAAGATAAGCCATAGACTGGGCATACATTATGTACAAATCATATAAATGATAAAGAACTTGTTTTCTGATATTTAAAAGACTCTCAATTTAGTAGATAATAGACAACAAAACTAAAAGATGGGCAAAAGATTCAGACAGACACTTATCAGAGAAGAAATATGGATGGCAAATAAGTACATGAAAAGATATTCAACATCATTAATCCTTAGGGAAATGCATGCCTCTCAACACCTATTATAATGGCCAAAATTAAAATGCCTGACCATACCAAGCATTGACAGGGAGGAACTGGAACTCATTCACTGCTTATAGAAATGTAAATGGTACAACCACTCTGGAAAACAGTATGGCAGTCTCTTAAAAATAAGTGTAATATACATATGATGGAATACTATGCTTCAGTAAGAAAAAATGAATTGGGACACACATGATAACATGGATGGATCTTGACATTATGCTAAATGAAAAGAAAATAAGCCAGACACGAAAGGACAAATATTGCATGGTCTCACTCATATGAACTAAATATGAAGAATGAACGCATGGAGTTAAAACCTAGAGTATAGGTTATTTGGAGATAAGGGGAGGGTTGAGAAGAACTACTGATGCTTAATGTGTGTAGAAATTTTAATTAATATGACTGTAAAAGTGTGGAAATTGATAGAGTTGGTGGTGAAACATTATAGTGAGTGGCATCTGGTTTATAAATGGGATTGTGGCTGATATAAATGTCAACTGAAAGAAAGCTATAGAATAATCTAGGGACTGAATGACATAGTGAACCCAGAGATGGATGAAAGTTGTGGTTAATAGTACAAACACAAGAATGTCTTTCTGTGAACTAGAATGGATATACATCACTATTGCAGGGTGCTGGGAATGTGGAGAAGCATGGGAAAATATAATTAATGTAACCTATGAACTATACTTAACAGCAATACTGTAATATTCTTTCATCAATGCCAAAGAAGTACTGTTAATACTAGGGGGATATGGAAAAAATGTGCCAAATGTATAGTGTGGACCATACTTAGTGGTAATAGTCTGTTGATATTATCTCATAATCTGAAACAAATGTTCTACAATGGAGCGGTGGGTTGGTGAAGGGGTGTTGTATGGAAATTCCACACATGTGCATGATTGTTTTGTAAGTTCACAATTTCTGTAATAAAAATATATTTTGAAAAATAAGTGTAGGGGAGCAGATGTAGCTCAGTGGCTGAGCATCTGCTTCCCATGTACAGGTCCTGGGTTCAATCCCTGGTACCTCCTAAAAAAAATAAATAAGTGTACACCAACCATGTGGGACAGCCATTCCCAGAGGAATTAAAACCAATGTTTACACAAATGTGAATAGCAACTTTATTTGTGATACCACAAAATTGGAGACAATTCAGTGTCATCAGCTGGTGAATGAATAAACAATTGTGCTGTATTCCTATAATAAATACTAGTTAGTGATACAAGAAGAATGAACTACTGATACATACAACAACATGGGGGTAAATCTTAAAATAATTATGCCAAGTGAAAGAAGCCAGACAGAATGGGATACATACAGTATGATTCTATTTATATAAAACTCCTGAAAATGCAACCTAATATTTAGTGACAGAAAGTTGGTGAGTGATTGCCTGCAGGTAAGGGAATGGGGGACAAGTGGAACAATGGGAGGGAGGGATTGCCAAGGTCTTGAGAAAGTTTTGGGGGTAATGGATACACTTATTATCTTGATTCTGGTGATGGTTTCAAGGATATATATATATATACTTATATATATATATATGTCAAAACTTACAAATTGAACACTTTAGGTATGTGCAATTAATTATGTATCAATTATACTACAGTAAAACTATTTTAAATATTCTATACTGTTAGAAATTAAAAGATACTCTTTATCATCTTGGGCTAAATGGTAGGAAGTATATTTTATGAGGCCTTTAAGTTCCTTTTCTTGGATTGTTTTCAAGTGGAGAGTCATTTTTAAATAAGCTAAGTTACAATACATGGTTTAAAAGAGATGGTTGTGGCTGGGGAAAAAACTCAGAAATAAAAAATATCGATTTCTAGATAATCATATAGCTAAATTATTAAGATTAAAGTGTAAGTACTTAAAGGCCTAAAATCAAGGTATTATTGAATCTGTCAACTTGATGTGTGTGTAGATTTTTAAAATCTCAGTTTTTAGAAGACAGATTGATCTATCTGTGTACAGCAGCACTCAATACATATGACAGATTCAGTATAAAAAGAGATTTCTCAGAATAACCCAGTTGTGGTTCATTCCAGTGATATATTGAAAATCATAGTGATACAATAATTTCTTCCCAACCTTAGTGGTTATATTTATGTAAAGTATTGGAGTTGGTGATACTGCAATTGGCAAAATGCAGCTCTTATGAATAGTAGAAGGTTGGGGGAAAACAATTATAATGTCATGAAAGTGAAAAAAGTATTAGAAAGCATTTGCTTCCAAAATACATTAGATTAATTGGTATTGAAAATGGTCTGCTATGTTTCACAAAATGTGTATGTATGTGTGAAATAACTTTTTTGTTTGTTCAGGAGTCTTTGTGCTTTCAAATGATCTTCTTAAGCAGATTCTCCTCCAAGTCTTATGCTATCCTGTACCTCTGCTTAAAGGTTTTCATCCAGATTTTATTTGGGCATAAAAAGTAATGTATTTTTCATTTGCATTTTTCCTTGTTTCTTTTTTCAAGTCTCAACAATATCCCTGGTTAAAATTGTTATGGGCATGTTTATCTGTAATAATATTTTATTTATTATATGGTAAGAAGGTAGAATATAAATATATTTTCTCTCTGTATTTTGTCATCCTTGATTCCAACAAGGCTTGTGGAGTAGGAACTATCGTAGTCACATTCTTTTTCCTTAAGATGATGGTGGGTTTTAAATTTTGGATGCATATATATCAAACCTCCTTATCACAAAACCACAGTCAGTGGTAAAACCAAACTGGTGATGGGTTTACCAGATTATTAAAAATTCACACTTTTGGATTCAGAAGCAGAGCGCTAACCTTTTTTTATTTTCCTTCATTTTTCCTTTTCTTCCTGTATTAGTCAGCCAAAGAGGTGCTGATGCAAAATACCAATAATTGGTTGGTTATTATAAAGGGTATTTATTTGGGGTAGAAGCTTACAGTTACTAGGCCATAAAGCATAAGTTTCTTCCTTCACCAAAGTCTGTTGCCACGTGTTGGAGCAAGACAGCTGCTGACATTTGCCAGGGTTCAGGCTTCTTGGGTTACTGTCTTCCAGGGGCTCCTTTTCTCTCTAGGCTCAGCTCCTCTGGTTCCTCCACAAGGTCAGCTGTAGACTATAAGGCTCTCTAGCCTTTGCCTTTCTCCACAAGGCCAGCTGTGAACTGTTAGGCAAATGTCTCTTCTCTTTTACTGGGGGTGGGGGGTGGGGGAGTGATTCTCTCCTTTCCCACGACCAAGCTCCTCTGTATGCTTACTTCCCAGGGCTCCAGCTCAAAACTCTGCATTAGAATTCCAACTCAAAAACTCCAACTCTGTCCTTTGCCATGTCTTTTATCTTTGAGACCCGACGCACCAAGGGGCAGGACTCACTGCCCTACTGACATGGCCCAATCAAAGCCCTAATCGTAATTTAATCATGCCCAGAGGAACAGACCAGTTTACAAACATAATTCATATCTACTTTTGGAATTCATAACTATATCAAACTACCACACTTCCAAAGTCCTCTAAATCGATTTCTGTATCAGTGAATTTTCCTTTTTAATTAGATTGAATCTCAGTAATTTACGATGGACCTAATATAAGCCAGAAAGTTAAACATGCAGAAGCAGTAGCACAACTTTGTGAGCATAATTAACAGCACTGAAACATATATCTGAATGTGGTTAAAAGGGAAATGTTAGGTTGTATATATGGTAATAGAATATACTTTTTTTTTAATCCACAAAACTAAACTACACAAACAGCGAACCCTATAGTCCAGTGAAACCTGAACTGTAGTTATAATACAATTGTAAAAATGCTTTCATAAATTTAACAAATGTACCACACCAATATAAGTTGTTAATAATGGAGTGGTATATGGGAATCCTGTATTTTATGCATGATTGTTCTGTAAACCCACAATTTCTCTCATTAAAAAAAAAAATTACAGAGTCAAACTTTTGGGAGCCCAGTTTCCAAAAGAGTGTGGGGCTTTATGGTAGGCAGTTATCAGACAGATACATTTACGTTTTTAAAATGTGGGCTTTCTTTGAAGCTGTTACTCTCTTAGGTATAGTTGTCTAGTTTTTGCAAAGATTTGTCAAGTTGTAGTGCCAAATTATCTCTACTTGATCAGATGAAAATCCATTTATATAGTGATGGCTTAAGATCCAAAATAAGTATGCCTTAAATTTAGAAATCCTTTAGGTGTATCTCTGAATAGATTTTAAACAAAATTTCCTAGTCATTTCAGATTGTAATATAAAAGATCTTGGTAAGAGTGTCAGGCCTCTTACAGATGAGACACTGTGAGACAGTGAAAAGCATTTGGCTTGCTAGTCTTCTTAATTCTGGGTAAGAATATGACAGGCAGCAGTATCTGAAGTTTAAGGGTTGAAATATAGATTATTCCCCATTCCCCCAGATTGGTAAATACAGATCTCTTTTTCTCATGTCTCTATTAAAGGCTTTTTTTCCCCTCCCCTTTTCTGTGTTCTGTGTATTATCTTGGTTTCGTTGAACTTTTGTTGCTACAGATTTAAATGAGGACTCAAAAAAAAAAAATCATATTGTGGTTAAGAGATGTAGAAACACTGAACACAAGAACCTTTTTATTAGGTGAAGTTTTTTTTTGTTTTTTTTTTTTTTTTAATTTCTTCAATCCTTAAAAGAGACCAGGAATGTCTGTGTGCAAGGGCACTGGGAAGAAAGACCCCAAATCAGTCTCATGTTTCTACCTAACATGAAGGAATACAATTCAGGGCATTATAAAAAAAAGAATAACAAATACTTTAGATGAGGATCAGATACTTAGATTAAAGACTCTTATTTTCTAAATAACTATTATCAACTTTTGCCACAGCTTTTTTAAAATTTTGTTTTGTTTTTAAAGCAATGTTGTTTCCCTTCTTTTGGGGGTTAAATGTCTTTTCCTAGACCTGTCCAAGGCAGGTTTGACATTTTTATGCTTTGAGCCTCGGCCCTTCTTCATGATGATACTTTTTGTTTCAGGTATTAAACATCTTACTTACCTCTAAGTATTCCTCTGTCCTGTCACTTCCTGGAATCAGAACAACATACAGCTTCCCCTTTGGATGAACCTTCTTTCCCCATGCCTTCTCTCTCCTTCAAGTCTTTGAAATTTATTTCTCTTCTGGTTAGTGAAGAAACAAAGGAAAGGGGGGGGAGGGGAAACAGCATAAGGGAACTATAGGTCAATGTGACACATAATCAAATTTCCCTTGATTTTTTCTCACTCTAATCTGAGAGAGGTTATAGTATAATTGGTTTTGATTTCTCCATTCCTGCTAGTTTCTGCTCTTCTCTCAACTGATCTGCTTAATTTGAATATAAAGGTATTTAAAAAATTTTTGTTTTAAAGAGTGAGGGGTGGACATAAATTAGTTTATGATTAGCCTTTTATCTAGCAAGTCTCCACTCCCCCAGTACTTGAATGCAAGTTTTAACAAAATGAGACCAATTTAAAACAACGTTATATACTATGGTATTCCTCTTATTAGTTAAAGGAAACCTTTTTGTGCTGCCTTAATCAGGATGTGTTGAGTACTAAACCAGATTTAAAGGACCAAAGTAGTATGTTTCATGTTGTTTTATTTTGCTGAGCTTATTTCAGTTTATTTGTACACTGTGTACTGTTGAAAAGAATTCTCTGCTCAAATAGTGCTGGGATTTTAGGGTAATATAATTTTGACATCATAAGTCATTACTGTGGTACCTCATCCCCGTTATCATCCATGGGCACTGTGGTGTGACAAAAATTAGTAGACTTCTAGTCATCAGTCATTTAAAATATCACTGAGATCAAGATGTTTTATTATGTGTATAGCTGTATTCTGTTTTAAGAAAATCCGGTTAGGGATTGAATCATATCTCCCACAGAAGACGTGTTCAAGTCTTAATCCACATTCCTATGGGTGTGAAGTGAAGTCATTTGTAAATATCACCTTTGAACATGCTATTGTTATCTAAGGTGTAGGTTTATTTGGATAAGACCAAAGTAAATTAGAGTAGGCCTTAACCCATATATGACCAGAGTCCTTATAAGCAAAGGAAAGTTGGATGCAGTCAGTAGAAGCCAGAAGCCAGAGAATGAGGCAGAGATGTAAGCCAGGGAACCCCTAGATTGCCGGCAAGATGCTATCAGAAAGCTCCAGATTCTGGCAGAAAGCATGACCTGTTGAGACTTTGATTTTGGACTTCTAGCGTCCAAAACCATGAGATGATAAATTCTTGTTGCTTAAGCCAACTGATTGTGTAGTATTTGTCATAACAATCATATATTAAAGATTATTTGCCAAGATTATAAAATAATCCTGTATATAAGCTTATGGATTTATACGGTAGTAGGTTTTATTAAATACTTTGTGGTATTATGAAAGAATTATTGGCTTTATAAAAGACTTTGCTCCATATTTTCTTTAAATATGGGAGTCCCAGTACGTTTTAAGTTAGATGATTTACCTAAATATTTTCCAGACAGTTTCTAAGGCATAAGTTGATTCTAAAATTCTCTTTTATGAAAAAGTTATAGTCACTGCAATGTCTCCTTGCATTATTTCCTCATCCTACTTTGCTTTAAAATGCTTCCTCTCTTAAAAGGATTCTAGTCCATTTTACTGAGTCATGTGCAACTATCATTCAGGTTAAATTTCTTTGGAAAGATTCTCTATAGGCTGTTATGAAATTAAAATATTATATATGACTCCATCTATCATATCTGGAATAAATGTCTCTGTGACAGAGAAAATAAAAGCAAAGAAATAAGGGGTGTCAGATGGTGAAATCTGGAAAGTAAGAACATAGAAAACTTTGAGGTGAAGCTCTTATTCTTCACTTGTATCTTTATATCTTGTATCTTGATGACTTTCCTGGTCTAATCATGGTTTATTACTCAGAGAAACTGAAATGCTGCTAACCTTGATTGGCAGTGTGGTTTCTCACATTCTTATTAGTACCATAGGTTTTCAGTATAATTGTTGCTTATTTATTTATTTTTCTTTCTGGCTCTTCTCTCAGATAGGCTAGAGCTGTGGTGCCATTTTAAAGAGGAGTCAACTGAGAACTTGGGAAAATATGAGGCTTGCCAGATGATACCCCCAAAGGGTAAAGCCCCATAGCAATAGAGTGTGAGCACTGAGGCGGAAAGGAAAAACTCTCAGAGGAAGCATGGAGCAATAGTCCATGCCCTTCTTGCACAGCATCCCTGGGAAACGTATCCAGGGAGTTCAGTGGCGCAGGTCACCAGCAGAGGACACAAGGGAGCAAGTGCAGGACAGCCGTGTGCATCATTTGGCCCACATGCTGACCATATGAAACCTTCTTTGGGACTAGAAGATGCCTGACATGGCTAACCTAGAATATATCACTTTGCTGGCTCCTGGCACTGTCCTTGCTTTTAATATGCAGGGGATGCTGTTGCACTGTTTGAACGTTGCTACAGTTTGTTGACCTGGGGGAGCCCGAAGCAAAACAGTTACGTCCTACAGTTCT
>PVKH010046855.1:0-10345 GCA_004027955.1 Chaetophractus vellerosus | reverse complement strand
GTCCCCATTGCACTGTGTGTTACTTAATAAACGCATCGCGGCCCCACAAGAATAATGTCTTTTTGAATTTCAATTCAAGCTCACGGACCCCTGGCTAAGAACCCCTGGCTTTTATGTGCTAATTTAGAATAGAATCTCAGGTAACAACCTAAATATGACCATTCCTGAGGCTTGGGTTCGGCCGTTAGCAAAGCAGGAGGCAATCGGCCCTGCATTTATTAATTTCTATTTTTCTACTTTGAAAGGACCTCAATCTTAGAGAAAAGTTGTAAGGACAGGACAAACAACTTATCTTCTTCTGAGCCATTTGAGAGAGTTCCCAACAGGATGCCCTAACACTGTAAGTTATGCATTTCCAACACACAATCCACTGTGAAAATGAGGAAACTGGCCTTGAGACAGCCCTCCCCTCTAACCCCTGGGCTCTTTAAAATCACGGATCATAACAAAAGGACCCTGTTCCAAAGCACAGTTTACATTTCCTCCACTTTCACAACCTGGCCTGAAGATTGGAGGCCAGTTTTTTTGCGTATTGTCCTTCAAATGGGGCTTGATGCTCCCTGGTGATTACAGTGGCAGGCATGTGCTCTCACCATCTCTTATCAGGTGCCCCCCCCCCATTTCAGTCAAGCTTAGAACTGATGCTGCCAACTTAGATCACTTGTTCCGCCACTGTGAAGCTTCTCATTTCCCCTTTGTAATTAGTGTTTGGGGGAGGTACTTTGAGACTATGCAAACATCCTTCCTCATCAAACAGACTTTCAATATTGATTTATTCAGATCAGTATGAACTTACGAATTTCTATTTTGTTCAATGAGTTTTAATGCCTTTCCATCATTTATTTTGATGCTCAAAATTGCCCCAGATATGCCCCAGTGGAAGCCTCTTCAAGCTCACTCCTTTTGATGTACTTCCATCATTCTTTGAATATGTGCTTACTTTATGGACCAAGCTATTGCAGGCTCATCTTTCAGCTATGTCTCCAGGGAGCCACGGCTCCTTTTCAGAGGAACAGTGCGTAGAGACCAAGTCAAGGCCCCAGACGTGCGTGAGGAGCCACTGCTCCCAAGCCCCCAGGGTCAGAGCTAGAAAGACACGCCTACCCACACATCACACAGCAGATGCAGGAGCTCACACCACCAGTTTCCTCCCGTTCCATTTCGGTCCCTTCTCTAGGAATAAGAAACCTGGCCCCCATAATCGGTAATATTTTTATATATTTGATCAGTCCCACTTGTGCACCCCTCTCCTTCCCAAGCTGCCTTCCCCACCACATCACCTTAGGCTCCAAGCAATAAGCCACAGCTCTGCTGCCCCCTGCCCTTCCTCCCCACCCCACCCCACGGAATATGTGGGCGCTGTGCTTCCCATGAGCCCTGACACTTCTCTGGCCACCTCGGCTCTCCTCTCTCCTAACATCCTCTGAACTTGCTCAGCCACATCTAATGACTTTTGGACTGAATTGTAGAGAAACAGTAAGAACAAGAGACATTCCAATTTATATGACTTTGAACATTCTATTTATTTGCTATTATATTTCTTTGTGAAAATTGTGTTTCATGTGCATTGCCTATTTATCTATATGGATATTCATTGATTAGTTTGAGCTCTTTATATGGTAAAAGTATTAGTACTTTGGCTTAAGTGTTGCAAATAATTTCACAATTTCTTTGGTTCTTAACTTTTTTTTAATAGGAAAGTTTTATTTTGTTAATTTAGTAAGCCTGAACACTGCTTTTCTACTGCCTTCTGAACTCATTTTATTATGAGCTTTGGGGCACTTCTCTGTTAATTTCCACACCACTGGTTCTCAATCACTGCTTTTTAATGGCCAGAGACAAATGCTGGATATACTTTTAATTCTCTTGAATGGGGGCAGGGGGCAATTGGCATCTAGTGGGTAGAGGCCAGGGATGCTCCTAAACATCCTATAATGCACAGGGCAGCCCCCATGACAAATGATTCTGTGGCCCAAAATGTCAGCAGTGCCAAGGCTGAGAAACCTTGCTCCACGTCCTCTCAACTGCTTTATAACCATTCTTTTGATTTGTCTCAAATAAGATACTGAAGAGGAAAAGCTAAAAAGGGAAGTTTCTGTTCCAATTTGCTAAAAGCTGCTGGGAGCAATCCACCAAAAATGGGTTGGCTTTAACAATGGGAATTTATTAGGCTAAAAGCTTACAGTTCTGAGGCCATGAAAATGCCTAAATCAAGGCACCGTCAGAGCTGCTGTCTCACGAAGGTGGGCCGCTGGTGATCCTGGACTCCTGCCACGTAGCAGGCACAGCGCAGCTCCGCAGCCTCTGCCTTCCCCTCCAAGCGCTACTTCTCCCTGAGCTCATCAGGCATATGGCAGTCTCTCCCCTCTCCTCCGGGCCTTGTTGCTTCAGCTTCGGGCTGCTCTGTCTGTTGCTTTTCTCTCTTCCCGGTTCACTGATTTCAACTTCTGGAGGATTCTCGCCATCTCTGCTTTTTCCTGAGTCCACTGGATTTTATTCCTCCCTTTATAAAGGACTCCAGTAAAGGGATTAAGACCCACCCTGGGCTACTCCCTCTGGAGCAATCTAATCAAAGGGCCCTTAACTGATCTAATTAATCAAAGGTTCACAATAGGTTTGATTTGAGAACATAATTTTCAGGGGCCCACATAGAAGATTCAAACCAACACAGTATCCTGATGTAGGCAACAGTTTTAAATCCTAGGTATGCTTTACCGATATGGATCGTAGAACCTTCTATGTTCTAAAGGCATTGTGTAAAATAAACCAATGAAAACCTACCATTATTCTGCCCACAAAGGATCCTCTTAGCTGAGTCTTTGGCAAGAAGATGCTCATCTACTCCATAAAGTCTTAAAACTGTGATTGCCATACATCAAAAATTCTTATCTCTATGATCTGGGCATACTTGCACTATCTCGAACACCAATGAAAAGGGAAGGCAAAGAGTTCATTTTGCATTTTGTCCAATCCTACCATGCCAATACCAGGGACCTCAGTATTCAAAAAAAAAAGAAAACAACAACAACAAAAAAAACACTTGGATAACAGACAAATAAAACATTTTTTAAAAATATAAAATAGTGGTAAAAAAAAAAACAAAATCCTTACTTTTAAAAAGAAAGAAAAGAGAATTTTAAACTATTCTTCTTTTCACACACAGCATAAACCTCTTTGCTTATAGAGTTGTTACTAGCCTGCCAGAATAGGCTACTGTCATGCTCACAAGTGTTCAATTCCTAGAGTCAAGGGATGGCACCAGCTCACCACCCAGGCAGAGCAGTGTCTGAGGGAGTCTTGTCCTAGACCATTTGAACATAGCCCTGTCCCACTGGCACATCTGACATCTACTTCTACTAGCACTGCACAGGAGCAGAATCGAGTGCTGCATCTACCAAGGCTTACCCAGACCCTAGCAGACAAAGGACCTCCGTTGGCTTCCTCTTCTTCAGCACAATACCTTCAGACAGAAACCACAGGAAAAAAACAGTACTCTCCAAAATGGACTTTTCACTGAGAAACCATTAAATCCATGTGGTCTTGATTCCCTAATGAGCTATGGGAACTTATATAATGAAGAGAAATCCTTTTGGCCTCCTTAGGTTTTAAGAGCCTACAAAGTCTGTAAATTGTTTCCTTCCCTACAAGCATTTAACCTAGCTACGCATTCAAAATTTCACCCAGTCTACTTCCTAATACTTTAGTCTCTTTCCTGACTGATTACAAGAAAGAAGCCTGCCAGGATGATAAAATAACAATAATTATTAAACAACAACAAACATAACAGTAGCCAACACTTATTGAATTGAGGGCTTACTATGTGCTAGATACTAGTCTAAATGCTGAAGTGTTGACTCACAAACTCCTGTGACAACTTACCAAGTGGATACCAACATTATAATGATTAGTCCCAATTTATAGCTCAGGAAACTGAAGCCCAGGAATCTGAATAACTTTCTCGAGGTCAGAACCAGGACTGACACCAGCCTGCCTGATGGTAGAACTCATGGTCTTAACCACTGTTCTACCTGCTGATTTCTACCCTCCTCAAAAATGATGGTTTCTCTTTCAGGGTTTCTAAGTTTTATGCTTAAAGAAATGTTGCTTTCTAATGGGAAAAAAAATGAAAAATTTCCCCCACTTTTACATAACTTGACTCTGGAACGCACTGATACCCCTTCTAGCACCAGACCCACCGCCCTTTCCTATTAGGCCTGCTGCCTGAGCATGCCCCAACTCGCATCTACTAATACAAGTCTTTACAGGTTTGTCCAGGAGAGCGGCAAAGCAGATCACAGAGCACAAGCTAGCGACACCACTAGGTTAAGACAGTGGAATGGCAGAAACGTGACTGCCACAAGGCAGTCACCAGCGTGTCTGGAAAAGACGAGAGAGCACACCTCTGCAACCTCAGGAGACAGCTCCTCTGCCACCTCCTCGCTTCAGGCCCTTCTGCTGCCCTCGCTGCCGCCAGCATATTTCAGGGAAAAGGGAGGACCTCTCGAGCTACACGACCTGCGTTTCAGTTTGCCAAGGGCTGCTGATGCAAAGTACCAGAAATGAGTTGGCTTTTATCAAGGGAAATTTGCTTCGGGTAAAAGCTTACAGTTCCGATGCTGTTAAATGTCCAAACCAAGGCACTGTCAGAGATGCTTTCTCACCAGAGGCAGCTGCCGCGTGGTGAAGCGAGATGGCGCTGATCTCTGCCGGACCCCTGCCTTCCCAGAATCTGCCGGCTCCCGGAGCTCAGCTGAGGGCGACCAGGCACAGGGCTTGTCTCTTTCCGGCCTCCTCTCTCAGTCTCAGCTGCTCTGCTTTCTTCCCGAGTTCCCAAGTTCAGCTGTGGGCTCTCAGGCATATGGCTCAAGGGGCTCCTTGGGCCTCTCGGGGCTTCTGTTTCCTGCAGTCCTCTCTCTCTCGTGGCAGGATCATAAAATATGGCAGCTCCCTTTTCCTGTGTGTCTCCATTTATATCAGTCCCAGCAAGAGGGCAGAGACTCAAGCTGAGTTACGCCTCACTGACATAGTCCAATCAAGAGTCTCACAGCCACAGAAATGGATTAGTTCAAAAACATAATCTTTCTCTTTTTGTGATTTGCCAAATTCAAACAGTCACAACGTGGGTATAGAATTCCACCATATGGTTGGTACTCGCCGTAACACTACCATGGTTAGGAATGCTTGGCGTTGGTCTTCCTGGAGTGGGTGTCCTATGGTCTCTCTCCTGAGGCACCAACGCTGCCCCACTCAGCCCTGCCATGGCGCAGTCTGTGCTCAGCTGAAGGCGAGTGTGACCTGACCCCAGAGAGTGGACTTGGACTCCTGCAAACACAAAGGTCCCTGCCCGGCAAGCCAGCCCAGTGTAATACAAGGATCTGCCATGGAGACGGGGGAAAGAAAGAGGGCCAGGAGATGCTTCTTGGGAGGCAAGAAAATTCGCTTATCAATCATATTATTCATCAGTCTCCATGCCCCCCGACGTAGCAGTTACTCTATTGATGAAAAGCCATCTCAGTTTTACAATTCTCCTGCTTTCTCAGCAACACAGGCACCAATTTCACACACTACGTTTTTTGTTTGTATATTTTGTATTCACTTCTTAGGAAATTGAAACCTATTGAAGCGGAAAACTGGAAGAGTGGAACAGCTTTTTAATCCATTCCTGGGCAGGCCAGCCCCTCGTGTGCTGAGTGCCGTGTTCCCCTGATGTCCCGTCTGGGGCCCCCGTGAGTGCAGAGGAGTACCTGAAGTTGCTGCAAAATCAGGCTTCCTCTCCTGAGCCCAAAGGACACCGTAGGCTGGAAACACAGACCCCAGCCACGACCGAGCACAAGCACTTCTGACCCAGCCACAGACGGGAAGGCCGTCTATTAAATAAATACCGCCAAGCAGATGACAAAGGACCTGAAATCCACTGTCATCATGAAGGAAATACATTACTGAGCTTAAGGCATCAGCCCCGCTCTGAAAGACGGTGACCTAAAATGGTTTAAAAAACAGGTTAGCCCTCAAACATTAAAATGCATACGTCACAAAGAAATGGTCTGGCAAGTACACAAAGATTTGTGTGCAAAGATATACATACATTGTTATGCTGTAAAATGAGAGGCCGGTGCTCACTGGTAGAGGACGGGTTACACGAATTACAGAACACAGTGAAGGGCTCTGGTGCCACGTGGCCTTGGTGTAAATCCTGTCTCTGCCACATGCTAACATGATCTTGGGAAAGTTACTTGAGCTCTCTGAATCTTCCTCTGTATATAAAGCGTTTAGTACAACACCCGACACATAGTAAGAAATCAATAAATGTTAGCCATTATTATGTTACCTTACCATTATGCTATATATGCGGCCATTAAAAAATTGAGATAGATCTCTATCTATTGGCATAGAAAGATGACCTGGAATCATTGTCGAGTAAACAATGTAAGTTGCAAGTTGTGGGTAATTATAAACATGAATCTGCAATGTGCAAATCTGCAAGTGTGTATGTGTAAAAGGTCTGCAGGGATACTAGTGGGTACTCCTGGAAAAACTAAGATTTGGGGTAGGAGTGACTGGGGGCAGAAGCTCTCTCTCACTTTTACACTTTCCATGGGGCCAGGTAATCCCCCACCATAAAAATAAACAGCAATAATAATGACCTTAATTCTAAATGTTCTCAGCAACATGTTAATTCCCTGAAGAATTTTCCATTTCCCTTATGAAGAAAAAGATGGTAGGATGTAATTTTGGAAAAGCAAAGTCACTTGTTCATTGGTTAATTTTTAAAAGCAGCAATAAAAAGCTTCTCTACCAAGCCATCCTCTACACTTCCCAACCAGGTGTGCCCTTCCATTTGGGGCACAGGCAGGTTTTTGTTCCTCTCCAATTCACTGGGTAGCTGTCCTGGATTCAGTATCCACCGAGAATGAGAACAGCGAAGAGGCACAAGCACCGGAAATTTAAAAAATGCCTACTTAAAAGACAAACTCTCGCTAATCAGTGATAAGAGTCTCAGAAAATGATATGCGGTGGGCACTGATGGAGAGCTTTGCTGGAAATACGTGTCTGTGTGTAACCACGGTCCTTTAAAATCAGCAATTAGAAAACAGAAGATTAGATGATACTGCAAGCTCTAGCTGATGAATCCAATGTGTCTCGTTACTAGATTATGAAATCCAGAGATATGATAGAGAACGCTGAATGTCTAAAAATGACCAAGTGAAGCTACTTGAATCATTTCCTTTTTGTCCCCACAGTTTTCACTAGAAAAGTGTCATCTGTGTCATATTTCAGAGTCATTACTATTTTAGGACTGTCAAGAAAAAAAGGATACATATTTTGTTCTTTTCATTGTATAGGATGATACTGAGAATGAATTGCTTTATTTCAACTTTTAACCTTGTTTGGAAAATGAAACTGTGGCTTTGAACCCTGAGACAAAGACAGGCACATAACATAGCGGAAGAGAGCGTGTGTTCAGGAGACAAACTGTGTAAGTTCAAATCCTGACTCTCCACTTTGTAGTTATTTAACTTGGGCAAGTTATTTAACCATTCTGGAGCTGTTTCTTCACTTATTTAATGAGGACACTACTAGAACCCCCTGCATAAGATTGTTGTAAGGATCATGTGAATTAAAACATGTAAAGTGCTTTAAAAAAAAAAAGTGGCACTAGTACACACTTAGCTGTTAATTAATTATTTCACAGAGACCTGCATGGATGGTAAATACTATTTGGTGAAAATACAGAATAATGACAGATTAACTCCTTGAAATTATTGTATGACTACCACCACTCACTGGGAGGGGACAAAATAAGGAACCGCAGGGACCATCACATTTTCAGAGGGTCACATGGCTTAGCCAGGCCGTCTAGGGGTGAATTTGGGACTAGAATAGGTCCCCCAGCACAGTTCTGTGCTTTCCCAGCCACACCACATTAAGTCTGCTTCCCGCACTATGACGATGGGGGAGAGGAAAGAGGAATCACTCTTGGATACAATCACCGATGCATAATATAGGCTATATTTCATCCTTTTCCAGAAAAAGTCGAACCTCAGAATAATCTTTGCCTGAACAAAACGTGAAAGGCTACATTGGGTGGGAAGCGTTTAAAAAGGAAATCATGGCAGACGTGGTTCACGGGAAGGAAGAAAGAAGAAACAGAGGGCACCGGACACCTGAAAACTGAAGTGCCTGCCTCAGGGGCTCTGTCCTCCCCGTCCAAAGGTGTGCTGAGCACAGAGGCACCCACTCGCCCCTCCACAGACGGGAAACGGGCACCAGGGCCAGGTGCTCTGGGATTAATTTACTGACTCACGGAAAGAATCACGTTGGGTCAAAGAGCTTGTGACTCAGAAAAGAGCTGAGCGTCCCGCACAGTCATGTGATGGTGTAAGACGCAGTGCCTTCCCAGCAACCATCTTGATAAAGACAGAGAATGTGCTTCTCCCTTCTGTCACTGAGCCAGGGCAGGATTTATGGATACAGATGCAGGTTTCTACAGAGATACACACATGGTGATGCTACTGAGAGAGCAATGGGATTGTCACTGCCCTACAGTGTTCTTCAGGGAGCCCCTCCCAGAAAGAAGGCCGACCTTTCTTTAAAAAAAAATCAGTCCTTCCTCTGCGCGTCCCTGGGTCCTGAAGAGGACACGGTGAAGAGCTCTTGGCTGCAGTACGGCTACCTCTATCAGGCTGTGAAGCAATTCCCCACTCACCTACAGGACATGCGTGGTTTAATCACAGGGCCTTTAACACACACTCAGCTCAACAAAATTGTAGTTTTCCATTTTGTCTTTGGGAGAGACATGCTGCTCTTTTTAAGCACACTTTACTAGTCACAGAGATGAAAATCAGAACCCGGAGGGCAGGTGAAATCAAGCTGATACCTAGAACTCTCCACAGAGCATTCTCCCTGGCGAACCCACCTCAAGGGTCTGAAAAGAATCTTATAAAATAGGCTTCTTCAAAGTAACATTGTTGCCAAACTTGTCACACAGAAAATCATAAAAATACTTATCCACACACAAATTATGCGTTATTTACTAGGTATCATTGATGCCAGAGTCCTAAAAAGCCGTACAAAGCACCTTGAGTACAGTTTTCAAACTTTTCTGCAGTAGAACTCAGGTAAACAACATATTACACAAACCCCAAAGCAGAGAATCCCCAAATCAAAGTGATCAGCTGCGGCAGAAGCGGGACGCGGGCTGGGCAGGAGCTTGGAGGGGCGAGCGAGCCGGCTCGGGTCTGCGGGGGCCGCACGGGGCTGCTGCCCAGACCCTGCTGGAAACCACCAATGCAGCTCCAGCTTCTCAGCCCCAGACAAGACTAAACGGGTCACCTCCCAGGTAAGAACCAGGGATCTGGGCTAATTCTTTCCACAGACAGAAAAGAGACAGCAGGATCAGGTGAAAGTCGTATGAACAAGGAAAGGAAAATTGTAAGGTAATTCATGCTGAACAATCCTATCTACCTGTCAAGAAAGACAGGGGTAAGCCTTAGACCAACTTCTACCCTAGTTACGCACTTCGTTGTGAACATCAAATAGAGAGATCAGAAACTGAGTGACATGTTAACTGGAGACACCTGATATTACAATGGAACTAACGATGACCTCAGTAAATAAACATAATTTCAGGTTAAAAATATGGTAAATTATGAAGCCACTGACTTTAAAAGGCTTTATTGCTGTAAACATAGAATCAGGTCAATTTTATTCTGGCTTCATCGTTGTCTACTGAACTGAATTCAGCCATTTAAATTCAAAAATAATATTTAGGCCACAGGAAGCTGAGAAACAAACATCCTTTACCTAAAATCTCTGAAATAGAAGAGATTTTTCCTGTAATGGCATAATTTACAAAAGCTTGAAAGTTATCTTGAAAAGACCCTTCCACTACTGCAACAATGTGCAATTTTGTGGTTGCAATTTTTTCAAATTGCTTAACAAAACCCTCTCCTACCTTATTTGGAAAAAAAAAAAAAGAATAAACAAAACACCAATAACTCCAAATGGATGTCCAGGGAACACTGCTCTGCTGATGTGGGCAACAAGAATTACTAAGAATTACTAAGTCACAGTCGGCCAGGCGCAGTGAGCACCAAGTACTACTAAGTCACTGCAGTGAGCACCAAGTATTACTAAGTCACAGTGGGCCAGGCGCAGTGAGCACCAAGTATTACTAAGCCATCGCAGTGAGCGCCAAGTACTACTAAGTCACCGTTGGCCAGGTGCAGTGAGCGCCAAGTACTACTAAGTCACTGTCGGCCAACCACACCCAGCCAACACTCCTCTCCCACAGGAGAGGAAATAATCCTTCAGATGACAGGAAGCGCTGCAGTTCCGTGGTACT
>PVKH010046854.1:0-10377 GCA_004027955.1 Chaetophractus vellerosus | reverse complement strand
AAAGGGAGGAATATAATAAATTCATGCCATTTTTAAAAGATCTCTAAAAACTATGCTATTTCTTTTTAAAAATAAATCCTCTATTATGACAAGTAAGTTTTGACCACTATTAACTGGCTCTACATCAAAGTAAGCTAGGACATAATGTTGCTTTTGGCAGAAACAGAATCTAACTTCCATGTTTGCTGAGGCAGAAGAGGATGGTATTAGAGCTGGGGAAAAAAAAGTAATTTTTGCCCCTAACAAAAATTTGGGGCAAGTAATTGATGTACCATGTGCTTGGGTTTTAAATCCATAATATTATCAATAGAGTAATACCATTAGTCACTTAGTTGATAGGGTCAGCATGTGGAGAATTCAACAACTCCCTTACAATTTCATGTGTAGAAATCACATATTTAAAAAGGCTTTATGGAGGACAGTACCAGAACAAGACAATGTTTTCCTCTTCCAAAGATTTAATGCCCAAACTAAACTATATTGGCTTTTTTCTTTTTACAAGATTATTTATTTCTTCCTTCTCCCCTCCCCCCGTTGTTTTTGCGCTTGCTGTCTGCTCTCTGCATCTATTTGCTGTGTGTTTTTCTGTGTCTGCTTGTCTTCTCTTTAGGCAGCATCAGGAACCAATCATGGACCTTCCGGAGTGGGAGAGAAGTGCTCAATCTCTTGTGCCACCCCAGCTGGCCTGGTCTGCTACATCTCTTATTGTCTCTCCTCTGTGTCTCTCTTTGTTGTGTCATCTTGCTGTGCCAGCTCTCTGCTCGGGCCAGCACTCCAAGTGGGCCAGCTTCCCTTCACCAGGAGGCCCTGGGAGTTGAACCTTGGACCTCCTATATGGTAGACGGGAGCCCAATTGCTTGGGCCACATCCGCTTCCCACTATATTGGCTTCAAATGACCTAATAGACCTTAAAACTTACAGTAGTATGATTGTAGTTCATTTGGTTCTCAAATGTTATTTCACATTCATCTACAATGCTTCCTTAAACTTAACTTCAGTGACATTTTTACCCAACTTTAACCAGTTAACAACTTGACCACAAATTTTGATTATTACTTGGACAACCTACCTTGCCTCCAAGATCTTGAAGTTTGAAATTCTTTAAATTTCTATCTCTTGGAGCTTACTGAAATAGCTCAACCTTATTGTGACCTCTAGGCCTTTGACCTCTTTTATTCTAGTTTATGACCCCTATTATGGCTTGATTTGTTCCTTACCTGGTTTGTAGCTCATAGGTCAGCCTGTTGAACAATGTGCTTGCTTGCTGTCTGCCTCCAGCCCCCCTGACCTTTTGTCATCTCTTCTTGCCAGTCCCCAGCAATGGTAACTCACACTGCTCAGGTTAACAAGCTCCCCAACGTTGCTGTAGAGTCTCAAAACTAGTTTAATGAAGTCTAGCTAGCTAACATGCAAGTTCATATTAGCTAGCTAGACCTGGGTCCTTACTTCTTTCCTGCACTTTTTATTTACATCTACTCCACACAATTTACCGTAACTTTCCTTTCTTTTCAAGCCCACTAGTCTATCTGTAAGATAACTAAACCTGGTATTTAAAATTCTGTAACATAACAAAATTCATCATTACCCCCGTATCAGTTTTTTCCCTGTCATCCCTAACATACTCACACTCAAATTCAAAGCATGGGCTTTGGAATCAAGATCTGAATTTGGACTCTGACCTTGCCACTTAAGCATATTTTTCTATGCATTTTAGAAACTAATCCCAATTTTGAACAGTTACCATGAGGGTTAAATGGCATACGCACGCACACACACACACACACACGTGTATATGTATATATATAGACTATAGCACAGCGAGTGGCACTTTTGTAATGCAGGTTCTCTTTCTACAACTGGTTCCCAAGATCTAGGCATCAAATCCCACTCATACTACTGTAAACTTAAAAAAAAAAAATACTCATTGCCATCCATCAGGCCCTTTTTACCGCTCAGCAAAGTTACTTTACTAACCTCTGGTCATTGCTGGCTCCAATCCATCCCTCACTGGTCTCATTTTAATTTTTCTAAAACTCAACTCTAAACTTTCAATGTGTTGTCAGTAAAACCCACTTACCTCCGCCAATTCACATTATTTGGTCCTAGTTTACCTTTGTGGTCTTATCTCACACGATTTCCCTTCCATACCCAGGTAGCACCTTGTTTCTCATACTGATGCTTTGCTGTTTTACCTTCTTGTGCTGTTCACACTCTTTTCAAGAAAATAGTGAATACTCCAGGGATTTGATGAGACTTGATTAATTACCTATAAATTGATAGTTGCTCTAGCTCTTTAGCTTTAGGCTTCTTGTTTCACTTTATAAAAGGTAAAATGGTATCTTTTATGTCTAAGTTGGTGACTTTCAAACAGTAGTGTACACAAAAATTGCCTCAGAACCTTTTTAAAATTGCAGGTTGCCGAGTCTCATGCTCAAAGTTTCTAAATCAGTAGGTGTGGAGCCCAAGGGTTTGTATTATAAACCACCACCCTGAGTATAATTATGATATAGGTGGTTTCCTCGCCACATTTTGTGAAAACCTGCTAACTGCTCTTCCTTAGATGACTTCTACTGCAGGCATTGGTTAGCAGCCGTCATAAACACTGCTTTAGCAACTTTTGGCTTAAAGATATAGCCAATACCCTCCTTGCCCCAGTTTAACAAGGCTGCAATTCCTAAAAAGCTGGAATTATTTATTTCAGATCCAAGGCCAGCAAACTCACTTTTTAAAAAAGATTTATTTTATTTACTTATTCCCCCTCCTCGTTGTTTGTGATCACTGTCTGCTCTGTGTCTTCTCTTTAGGAGGCACCAGGAACCAAACCTGAGACCTCCCTTGTGGCAGAGAGGCACTCAATTGCTTGAGCCACCCCCACTCCCTGCTTTGTTGTCTCTCATTGTGTTTCATCTTTGTGTCTTCTTGTTGCATTATCTTGTGCCAGCTTGCTGCCTTGCTCCTCTTCTCTAGGAGGCACTGGGAACTGAACCCAGGACCTCCCATGTGGTAGGTCGGCGCTCAATTGCTTGAGCCACATGCACTTTCCCCAAACTCATTCTTGGAAGGTGATCCATATTAGCCCTTAACAACAAATAACCATCTTGAACAATTATCTTTGTTTAATTATATTCCATAGAAACTCAAAGTACTCAAATATTTCTTCTTTATATGAATAAACAAAAGCCCTATAAGTTACAGTGTGCAGAACACTATATAAAAGAATTCCCATAAAAATTAATTAGGATCTTGTCATCACTGGGGCAACTGCTATTTACTTCACCAGAATTGTAGAGCATCTGCCCAAGTACATGTTCTTTCTTATGATGATCTAAATATAGATTAAGTACAAATCACAGCAAAAATTAAAGTTTCCATCTTTAATGAAATGACTTTGGAAATAATGTACATTTCCATGACACCAACACTACAGTTTTTGGAGTCACAGTAAGATACACAGAATTACATCCGTAATTTATATGAATGCCAACATTTCAAGCAGTGATTTGTTACATGGCAAACAGAATCAAGAAAGCAACCATCAAACAAAAGAGACCCATAGCTTCAGACAAGGCAAATCCCAGGATAGCATATGAGAACAGCTGCTGCTTCAGCGAAGGGTTTCTAAAAGAGACGCAATACATATGATTGTTACTTCGAATTATTATGAGTTTCAACATGTTTGGAAAATATTAAAGAATCAGACTATTAGTGCGTAGGATCTTTGTAAACTGTAAAGACTACTGAAAGTGTTTGCCTAGATTTCTTCTGCTTGTTTTTGACACTCCCTTCTCTCTAACCCCAAATATATGAGGTAAAGGTAAGGAGATGTCTCTGTATTTGTGTCAATATAGATAATAAAATGGGTATTGATACTTTTAAAGTCTGTGCTCTATTAATTATATTCCAATATAGCTTAACAAACAGACACTGAAGTCAGACTGAGTTAAAATTTATTTTCTGACACTTACTCGCTATGACCTTGGGCAAGTGGCGGAACCCCTCTTTGTATCTGGTCCTTTATAAGTAAACTGGAGTAACAGGTAATACCTCCAAGGGGTGCTATGAAGATTGAGTGAGATAACACATTGGGAAAGCCCTCAAAATATAGTGCAAGGCATAGAATAGGCACTTACACACAATAGCTATTATTATTTCAGTAACATAACTACTAGCTTTCTAAATTTCCAGCTACATCCACAGCATGCTCTTACACTAGCTTATTCAAAGATAGAAATGGTTACCTGGCATAACCAATGATGAGGCTGCCAAAGACTGTTCCAATACCAGCACCAGAGCCAGCCACTCCTACTGTGGCAGCACCTGCACCAATAAATTTGGCAGCAGTATCAATGTCTCTGCTGATTGCACTGGTCTGAAACTCCCTTTGGATTAGCTGAGACACACCATTCTGGGCCCGACTAAATACTTTAGAGCCCTAGAGAAGTAGGGAAAAAAGCCAAAGGTCAAATCAGTAATTATAGTTATGTATTTTAATTACTGTACTAGCAAAATAACTACTTTTCTATTTTATAACTGAGGTTTTTGTTTTGTTTTGTTTTTACGAGGTACCAGGGATTGAACCCGGGACTTCATACATGGGAAGCAGGTGCTCAAACCACTAAGCTACACCTGCTCCCCTATAGCCGAGTTTTAACAGAAGGCCATGTGGCATAGTAGAAAAAGCAAAGGCTTGAAATAATTCCTTTCTTATAGAATAGGGATAACAATATCTCCATCTTATAAAGTTGTTGAAAATGAAGACACAGTATATGTGAAGTAGCCGTATTTCTTTCAATAAACAGTAGCTATTATAATCTTAAATATAAGCAACAACTCAAAACTATATTCTTATATATAAATACCAAGTATATTTCTTGGCCAATCAGGTAGGTAAGTTTGAATACAGGAAGTTTCTTTCATTAGCTCATCTTCTACAGATTTTTTGATGAAGGGGCAGAAAGATTATCTTCAAATAATTAATGAGTTGTGGTTTTTTTCACTAATTAAAATCATAAGACCTACTTTAATAGTGTTGCCTAATTTCTATTATTACTGCTATTACCTCTCCAGTCCTATCCTCTGGTCGAGATAACAATGATGCAGAAATTGGTCTGTATGCAACTCTGGATCCAGCTCGGATCTATTAAAAAAAAAAAAGATTTCAAGTATTAAGCAAGAAACAGATGAGACTTCAATGACCCCTTTTCCACTGTAAGTTCTAAAACAGCAAGCGGCAAAAATTATTTAAAAGAATGTGCTGCTTAAATTCATTACTTTTTTGTATTGACATGTATTTATCTAGGCTATTTGGTCATTTGGAGCAATTTTAATAAAGTTTTAATGTTGCTGATGGCATTTAAAAGCTTACTACATAATCTGTAACATTCTGAACAAAAATTCTGAGAACAATTAGTTAAAAAGAGCAATAAGTATTAGTTTTAAAACATCAATTACTCTATTGCCATAATTCTGTTTAGAAAACCATTAATGAACATACTACATTCTTTGGTAAACTTAAGCAGACCAACAAGTATATTAAGAGTGTCACTAGAAATGCTTGTCATTTAAGATAGGCTATCAGTTGATACGAGCACCTCCCACTTTCAAGACATTACTATATACCCATTAAAGCATAAAATAAAAAAGCTGTCTAAGCAATTTATTAGTATAAGAATAACCGCTGAAATCCTCTGACCATAAAGACCTCTTCTATTCTGGCTTCTCTGCCCTTGAGTGTCCACTGAACTAAGGTCACAGAAAATCCCTTCAGAACCAAGTCCTGATTCTCTAAGACAAATCCCCCCAGATCTTCATGTAAAGCCTCCAAAACGGTTATGGAAATAATATCCCAGAGGCAGGAAGAAAGACTTTAGGCTCCCGGGCACCTTCCTCCGCCCACACAGGGTGAGGCAAAGTCCCTCCCTCTGCAGCAGCGAGTTTGACCTACAGACAGGCAGTGGAGAGCGCTGCTGCGGTGAACTAGGCCTCAGCGGCCCTGCTACATCCTCCACAGCAACCCAACCTTCGCGTCGACCTCAACCCAACAGAGTTACCAAGGAATAGGGTTGGGATGGGGGAAACCTCTCCGGGACTCTGAGCAAAGAAGGTGTGACCTACACCGAGTAGGGCCAGACAGCTAGGCCTCCGCAGTTCTCCATAGGCCTGGTGGAGGGGAGGAGCGAGTGAGAAGCCCCCAGATTTACGAGGAAAGGAAGAAAAGGGCATTGGAGTAAACGCGTGAAGAGAGAGCTGTCACCCGCAGGGTGGTATGCCCCGCCCGGAGGTTGCTCCATTCAGCAACGTGGACGCTCCAGGCCCAAGAGACCAGGCCCTCAATCCCCAGGCCCAGCACGGGCTACCTACCAGAGCGGGGGTGCAGGCGAGCTTGGCGCAGGCGAACATCTTATATTCTTCGGGGCAGCGCGGCAGGAGGACTTGGGTGACAGACGACGTGGGTTCTTCTCCCGCTTTCTCTCTGCCGAGGTTAAGACGCTTAAGGTCAAGTGTTCTCCAGTGGCCTGTCCTTCCCACCCAAGCCCGGCAGGTTCCCGTGCACGCCAGCAGCTTGGGCCCTGCTCCCAGCGAGGCGCCAGCAGAATGAATGGGTTTCCACTGAACACTGCTCCGCCCTGGCCAGGCCCGGCTCCCGCTCCCTCCGCTTACCTTCCCGGACAGCAGCCGCGGCGGCAGAGGTCGAAGGAGTGGGGCTAGGCGCGCAGGCGCGGTCCTGCTCTTATCCGCGCCGCAGCACCCGGATGGAGAAGGCGGGGAATCGGGTGCAGAAGGGAAGACACTCAAGGTCACTTTGTAACAACTTTATTGGTAACCAGCTGGGAAGAACAATGACAGCTACCCGGTGACGGGGTGGCGGGCGGGGACTGGTTAAGGGGAACCAAAAAGAAGAAATTGAAGAGTAGTCCTGGCGAAGAGGGCTGTACAGTCTGCTTTACCATTGATCCGAACTGGCCGGAGCATAGTGGGCCTTTTTCTTTCAGTTGTCACTTTTGTGTGTGAGATTTTGGCCTTTTATTTCTCTTCAGTAGAGGAGTTCCTTCCTAGTCTTTCTCCTCTGTGAAATAGGAGTGTGTGTGTGTGATCATCCAGTACTTGACTGAAGATATTAGGGTCCTCAGCAAAATGAAAACGTTTTAAAACAAAACAAAACAAAAGAATCGGGCAAAGGGTTCCAGAAGTAAGGCTTCGGTTGAGAGAGGGCCTATGGCTAAAGTGCGGGAGGTGAATTTTTCTTTTAGTTCAAAGGTTGGAAGGATTAAGGGATTGTGATGTATTTCATGTCGGAATAAAGAAAAAAAAAAGTCTGAGTATTTTAAACGTACCCAACTTTAACACCTGATTTTGGAACTTTACTTCAGATGACCAAAGAAATGCCTCACAGAAATGACTATTTTAACTCCTGGTGTTTTTATAGCCTTGAATTCTGTAAATTTGATATATTAGTTTTCACAAATGGCTACTGGAAGTGATAAAGTCAACATAAAAGATGAAATATTTAGGATGCCCAGAGGAAAGGTTGACTGGGAACTGAAATCCAGTCCATTCTGCCTAATTTCCTGCCATTGGGGTAACATAAACCCAGAATGATCAACCTTTTTCTAATTAGCACAAAGGTGCAGTATAATCTATCAAAAACTCTTGGGAGAACTAAAGCTTGAAGAATGAATAAGACTTTGTCACTGATCCAATATCAGATACAAACAGTTCACAAATTACATGAAACTAATAAATTTTAGGCTCAATCTGTAGCCCATAAAATACAGATAATTCACATGTCCAGTTCAAAGGGAGATTATTAGTCTATTTTCTCAAGTACTCAGTTCTAACCTGAAGTATGTGGTATCTAAAGTAGGATAAAAAATAATGCCCTATACTTTAATAATAGCTTTTTTTTTTAGGGAAAAAAATTACCCTAACTAAATGGATTTGTGTGCAGAGATGGTTTGGGGGAAGTTCCAGTCTCTTTAACACTAAATCAGTAACTAACCGTTGAGGCAGAGGCAAGGGAGAAGCCAGGTTCCCAAACAGTGACTTCCAGAATGCATATGGGCTGGTTGCCTACCTGTGCTGATGCTCTGCCTTGCCAACATGTCAATTAGCAGATGAACTGGTCAGAGGATGTGAGAACACACCCTTTGTGGGTTCTATCAGTTAGAGTTCTAAATATTTATGGAATAATATCAGGTGTTCAAAGAATGGGTGTTCTGGGAACCGGCTGTGGCTCAGTTGGTTGGGCTCTGGTTTACCACATGCGAGGCCCAGGGTTCAGTTCCTGGGGCCTCCTGGTGAGGGCAAGCCGCCATGCGGTGAGCTGACTCAGCGGGATGACCCGGCAGGGGGAGACAAGCAGACACAGAAAAGCACAAAGCAGGTGAGCACAGTGATTGCGGGCAGCAAGGGGGGGATATGTAAGTGGATAAAAATAAATCTTTGAAAAAAAAAAGAATGGGTGTTCTATCTCTGGAAATTACATGTAAGTGTATGTATGTGTGAGTGAGAGAGAAACAGAGGCTGGGGGGTGGAGGTAGAGACAAAAAATCCAATAATTACTTGAGATGAAGAAAGAATAAAGAATGAGAAAGCATATCTTACCTCACATAGGCTGGAGGTAGGAGACTGGACTTAGGGTTTCTGAAGCCCAGTTTAGACTATCCTGTTGAGAATCTGACCATGACCATGCTTCCGAGGTGCTATTCCAGATAAATTAACTTAGACTTTGCTTGTTTTTGCATCCTAAGACTTACATTGATAGAAGGAGGGAATCGCTCTGGAGTGACACCCACCCATGTTGATAGGGGAGGTGGATATTTGCAATGATAGAGTTTGAAGAAAAAGGCGACTTCTCAGAGGATTAAATACTTGAAGTAATTTAATTCTCTCTGTGTTCTTTTATGGAGACAGTCATATTTAGTTATGATGCATCATACTTCGGCAAAATATGATAGCCTGGGTGATGGTGGCATGGGGAAGAAAGGAATGGGGCAGTAGAAAGAAGTGTGATGGACTGTATCCAACTATAGTTACAATAGTCCCTCTTCCCCTGCATGTCCTTTTGTAATGTGACTTTGTTACTCATCTCAACAAACAGTAGAGCTTTTTTCTCTTCTCTTTTAAATCTGGGCTCGTCCTGTGACTTGCTTTGACCAGTAAAATGTAGTGGAAGTGACACTGTGACTTCTGGGCCTGGGCCTTAACAGGCCTTGTAGCTTTCATTCTCTCCTTGGAGAAATGTGAGTTAGACTACTTAGTGATAAGAAACCACTTGTAGAGAAAGAGGACACGTGAAAGAGAACTGATGCATCCCAGACATGTGAGTGAAGCCATCTTGTATTCTCCAGGTCCAGTCCAGAATTTCCAGCCAACACCGTATAGAACAGAAATAAGCCATCTCCATTGAGCTTTGCCCAAATTCCTGACCCACATAGCCAAGAGCAATAAAAATGCTACTGTTTGAGGCTATTACGTTTTGGCATGGTCTGTTATGCAGCAAAGATAACTGAAACAGGAAATATTGTCTGCTGATTGTCCACTACTCCTTTGAGATCCATGTAGAGGTAGCAGCATCTTAATATTGGGGAATTTTAGCTCAGAATTCCAGGTGTGGCTCATAGAAGTCTGGGTGGAAAGAAGCATATGTCTTGGTGACTGACTCCTCTATCCTTGAAATAATGGAATGGATGGAATAGAATTGTTATTGTTCATTCGTATAAGGTAATTCTGACGTGACCACATGGAAAGATTTTAAAATCGTTTACTTTTGAAAGTTTTAATTTTAATAGGCTGACAAATTTTCACCAGCCTTCTCACATTAATGTGATAAAAAATATGAATTGTGGAAGGGAACATTAGAAATGTAAATTAAAAATATTTGGGGCTCTGTTATAATATTTCATTTTCTGTACAAAAGTTTTCATTTCTTATTATTGGCACCTGTTTGGTATCAATTTATCTTTTAAAAAATGTATAAGCCTGTAAACCTGTACTAACTGTAGGATCAGTCAACCAAGTGAAACCCCTTAAGCAACTATTATGCCCCCACCTTCAACATAGTGAGAATACAGGGAAAATTAAAGGTTTTTCAATATAATTGGGGTATATGAAAAATTGGAGAAAAATTAAAATCAGTATATCCTCCAGGACTAAGTTTATGGTGTGTGCTAAGTGAAACAGCTTAAGAAAAGAGATAGGCTTGGCCAGAAAGTACCTCATTGAAGACAGACTTAAGCTAGGATTTGAGATGGGATGATTTGGGTAGAAAAGATTTCTTAGTTCATCTTAAATACTTGCTACCTCTAGCACTCCTGGATCTACAAACTGCCTATATCACTAATCGCTTTCTGGTGTAGAAATTTTTGTCCTTATTTT
>PVKH010046853.1:0-10355 GCA_004027955.1 Chaetophractus vellerosus | reverse complement strand
CCCCCGTCACTTTCCTTTTGCAGCGCACTATTTTGCTCAGCATCCCCTTTCCAGTCTCCCGACAGCCCCTACCTGCTTGCTTCAGAGGCCGATCCCACCCGGATTGCAGCACTCGCTTCTACACCTGTGGTCTCCAGGAAGCAGCCGCCCCAGCCCATTCGCTCTCTCCTTATTGGTGGAACAGAATCAGCGCTGCCACCACCCATTGGTTGGCGGTCTACAATGGGACGCTCGATTGGTCGCCAATTCCGTCGTACGGAAGATGCAGAACCCGCCCTCCATCCTGTCCCACTTTTGAGAGAGGTGGGGAAAGCTGCGGAGAAGAGCGAGAGCGACGCCAGCTATTGACTAATGGGAAGAGCTGATGGTGTGGGGTGGAAGTAAGAGTGGCAGCGATTGGTCGGCCATGGTTCTCTGCGCCTAGGCGGGAGCTCCTGGAGGTGGAGGCAGCGGGTGGGGGCCCAGCAGAGTGGAGGGGGCAACAAGATGGCGGCGGAGACGGTGGAGCTCCATAAGCTGAAGGTACCGTGAAAGGGGAAAAGGGTTGACTTGGACTTTTCTGGGGGCTGAATTCTGCAGGTTGGCTTGCACCTTCTACTCGTGCTCTTTGCAGACTTTGTCTCTTCGTTTTCCGGCTCTCTCCGTAGTTAGCCGGGCTTTCTTTTGTGCCTTCCTTCTTTCCCGCTATGCCTTCCCTAATTTCCCGTTTATACTCGCGGTTTTACTATTATCTTTATCTGTTATTTCGGTGCCTTGGCTTTCTCCAGCGCTTTATCAGCCATCACCCTCTCTTTGTCGTTTCTTGTCGGAGCCGCATTACATCAGGGGTTTCCGCCTCATCTCCCCATGCCGGACCCTGGACCTCTTTTTCTTCCTTGGGCTGATGCTTCCCTGTCTGTTATCTACAGCTGAGATTCCCTTGTTAGTTGTGTATTTCAGTCTTAAGTCCTAAACATGATCCAGAGAATGCGTCCACTCCTTTTTCTAGTGGGGTTACGCCCCCTGGAGCGAACTTTGAAACCTGGGAAAGGCCTTAGGCCTCCCCCTTCAGGCCTGGACTTCAGGATGACTTAAGAGTTAGTAAAGACACTGACGCCTCAGATAGAAAAGTTTTTCGAGTTCTCTCACGTTTTTCCCCTCCAGCCTCCCTTTCCGCTCCCCCCGAAAGAACTTAACGTTGGATTACTGTAGAAAAACAAGTCCAGGGCTAGGGTTATCTCTGTCCCATTTCATATCTCTGGGGGACCCTGCATCTCTTGGTGTCACCACTAGGGTGACACTTCGAATCATAGAAGCAATTTTCAAGATCTGTGTTTTTTGGGAATCTTGGTAGCTTTTTCATACTTAGGTTATCATTTACTTGGAAGAAAAGAGTAGATTCTTTTAGGCTGAATTAAGAATATTTTGATTAGTTATCCATTTGTGATTTTGCAGCTAGTTTTCCATCACATGTTTTGGTCACATAGTCATGAGGACTTTGAACAAACTAGGCTGATTTCAGTCACTTATTAGTTGATACCGGTTAGCCTGTCTGTGAAATCTGGTATATTTCCTACTTTTGGATTCTAAACTCTACTGGTGGGTTTTTGTATTGTTCTGCAGTTACTGTTAAATTGATGGTACTGAAACATGTGGATTATACCAGTATTCTAATATTTATCATAATGAATTTTAAAAATTGAGCAACCACATCTATATGTATGCTTATTTATATATAAATTACATAGTACTACTGTATTGTTATATGTGTTCTAAAATATACACACAAAAAAGGAATTTTTGAGTGAATGAGTTAAAATGGAAATAAGAATAGAAGATCTGATATTTTTTTTCCTGTTTATCCCATTTTTGAAACCCCTGGAGTATGTAACTAGTTTCCTCTGTGAGTTGCTTTTATGGATGACAAATCTGTGTTTGTCAGATATATATTAAATTTGCATTCATTTGGTTAAGTCACTTTTTAATAAAATGCCCTCTCACCTGATTTCAGGTATGATATCCAGGAGAACTTAAGGCACTCCACTAGCCTAAAAAGGACTCACTCTTTTAATCACATTTGCTTGTCTTTGCTTTTTCTCTAGAGCACTTCTTAACCTTTTGGAGGTCACAGATATCTTTGAAACTCTCATGAAAGGTATGGACCCTTTCCCCAGAAAAAGGCATGTACACATAGTTTGCATGCAATTTGAGGGGCTTCATAAAACTACCTTGTTGCCCTGAGGAGTCCATGGACCTCTGGTTAAGAACCCATGCCTTTAATTCTGACGGACAGTTAAAGTTTGATTCCACTGATTTTGATGGAGTGATCCTGACTTTTGGGTTGATTTAGGGTTTACTCTCTTTTAAAAAAAAAAAAAAAGCCTTTACATTTTTATAAAAAGAACATGGGGCTTTAGCATAAGACCTCAAAAGAAAAGAACAAGCTTTAAAACAGGAAAGAAAAGTATTGTATTATCTATCTGAATTAATATAAAAGTCCACACTGGCAACTTCTGAAGATTTATAGAAATGTGGTCATTCTTACATGTTTGGAAAGAGAACTGTGGATGAAATTGTCTTTTGAACTGTAACAGTACCAGATTTCCAGTCAAACGTGAGAAAAGGGACTCCTGCAGAGAACAGTGTGACATTTGTATTATTGAAATATAAAGTGCACATATATGGGTGGTTAAAGATCAGAAAGGAAAGTGAACTGTGTGGCCATAAAGGTAGATTGGAGTGATATTGATTAGGACCTTCTCAGTTATGTGAGGAATTTGGCTTTTGTCGTGCTGGCAGAAGTGGGGAGTCTGGAAATTTGAAAGGAGGAGCCAGATGTGACCAGTTTGTGTTCAAAGGCAGTATGGAGTCTGGAGGGGGAGAGATTTCATCAGTTAGATGTTTATTATAGTAACCACTCCTCTGCCTAAAACTTTTAATGATATTCCTGCCATTCCTCCAGCTTAGTTTCTCACACCCAACCACATTCGCCATAATTATTTCCTAATAATGGCTGTGTTCATTAATAGCTAACACTAAATGGCAAGCACTGGTGGAAGCTGTTTATATACAATAACTGATTGAATTCTCACAATAACCTTATAAGGTAAATACTCATACCTTTTTAAGATGTCAAATTGTGAGAAAGATAGGAAAGGGGGACAGGTGGTAGAGTAGGAGGGACATTGTAATTTTAAATAGAGTGACTAGAAGGCCTCATTGAGAAGGTTATGTTTAAGCAAAAACTTGAAGGAGGTGAAGGAATGAGCCAAGTGGAAAGTGTTAGAGGAGTAGCAAAAGAAGCCATTTTGGCTTATCAAAGTGAGCAGTGGTAGTAGGAATAATAGGAGAGGAGGGGTCACAAATAATGATGAGGGTGGGGAGCAGATTTTATAGAGCCTTGTAGGTGATGATTGTTAGGACTCTGGCTTCTCTTTCTTTCTTTTCTTTCTTTTCTTTCTTTTCTTTCTTTTCTTTCTTTCTTTCTTTCTTTCTAGAATTGAATCCAGAACCTTGTGCATGGGAAGCAGGCGCTCAGCCATTCGAGCTACATCTGTTCTCCAGGCTTTCACTCTTAAGGATTTGAGAAGCCAGTGGGAGATTTTTCAATATTGGAGTTATATGATCTGATTTAAAATTTCAAAGGATCACTCTGACTACTCTGTTGAGAATAAATTGCTAGTGAGGCAGGGGGTGAAGAGGTTTTTTAAATAATTTGTATGAAAGGCCAAGGTAAAGTAATGTTAGAGATGGTAAAAAGGGATTAGATTTTGGATATATTTTGAAATAGAGCTAACAGGGTTTGCTGATTAGATCCAGGCAAGTGAATAAAAGCATTTGGTACAAGTGGAATGAAAGAGGGGTAAAGAAGGAAGCTTAGTGAATATCCATAATTTATGAGGTTGGATGGAAGAAGAGCTAGTAAGGAGGCTGAGGAGGAGAGGTAAGAGGAGAATCAAGTGAAAGCTGTGTCAGCACCTCTGTAGTTAAGATTATGGGTTTGAATCAGATCTGAGCTGGCATAATGGCTCAACTGTTTACTAGCTGTGATCTTAAGCAAGTTATTGAATCTCTTTAAGCCTCATTTTCTAAAGTTATAAATTGGGGTAATAACACCAACCACATAGGTTTATTGTAAAGGTTAAATGAGAAAATAAACGCAGAGTACTTAGCCCTTTGCTTGAAATACACATTTGAGTTCCTATTGTATGAAATGTTATGGGTAATAGAAAATGTCTCTGCCCTCAAAGAGTTTATAAACCATATGGAAAGATAACAGATGAAAAAGACTTCTAATAAAATATTTGAATCAAAATTCAAGATTAGTAAACTAGAAGGGAATCACAGGGCAATAAATTACTAATGTCAAATGTATTATAAGGTCACTTGATCTGTCTTTCCTCTGCTTTTTGTGAAGATAGAATGGAAAATGCTTTATTTTTTTAACTTTATTTTCTACATTTAATAATTGAAAATATAAACAATTAAAAACTAAAAAGAAAACAGTTGAATAAAAACATGCATTTCTCAATTAAAAGTACTGGATGCATACAAAATTTTTTTTTAATCATACAATACGTTACACAATATATTTGGTTCATAATAACGCAGTCATACAGTATTTGTCCTTTTGTGTCTGGCTTGCTTCACTCAACCTAATGTCCTCCAGGTTCATCCATGTTGTCATATGAGAATGCTTTATTGATACTGAAAAATAAGGTTTTTAAAAATTATTTTATGAATCAGTAATTCAGCCACAAGTTCACAATTCTAAAAATACGAAAGGGTATATGGTAAAGTTTCTTTCCTACATCTGTCCCCAACTAGCTTCCTCTTCTCAAATTCAACAAGTATTACTTATCTGTTTCTTGTCCAGGCATCTTATGTACATATATCAAGTGTGTGTATATCTTAGTTTTTACATTAATATTGATATCCCGTCTATAATCTGTAACTTTTTAAAAACAACTTTATTGAGATATAATTCACATACCATACAATTTACATAATAGCTTTTTAAATAAATTCTTTTAAAATGTTTTAAAATCAAATTCTTGTAGAAATGGTAAGAATTGATATGTTAGTATTTATTTGAAGTTTTAAAAGATTTTTGTTTTACTAATAAATGTGCTGAAATATGTGTGAAAGAAATTATTTCATTTTCAGTTGTTTCATATTTTTACTCATCTATTTCCTTTTAAAATAATATCCTTATATGTTAAAAGAACCCATAATATAATTCAAGTAATACAACATTATGTAAAATCTATATACAATATTCCCATTTGACCAAGGAGGGGACATGGAGGTGTTGAGAGCACCGCTGAATGAGTAGAGACCTAGGGTTAGGGACAGAGCCATTGGGGTCTGAGACCTTGAAGACTAGAAGCTCTTGGAAAATCAGTGGTCAGCAGCGGTGGATCCTCTTCATGCTAAAAGACCAGTTGGAACCAATTGTACCACTCTTTGTCAGCCCCAGCCCCAAGTCTAGATTATACTGGATCAGCATACTGTGTAAAACCATCACTGGCTTGTCTGTTTTCTTGTCACTTTGAAGTCTTTGTAAACTTTTTCCTATATCTAGGCACAATTTTGGGAAATAGGAAGAAGGGAGGAACAACAAAAATTTTAAACCAGGAGGAAAAAAAAAGGAATGGAGGCTATGGGGAAGGTTTAGGATTTATAGGAAATAAAACAGCTGTATTTCTTTATAAACAAATAACCAGCACTTTCCCCTAACAAACACATAAACACAAATAATATATCACTTCAGGTTAGGATAATAGATAACTTATTTTCCTCTATACATTCCAATATTTTCTAACTACTTTACAGTGAACATAGTACTTTTATAACAAACCAACAAGTTTTTAAATATGAATTGCAGTACAGTGCTGATCCATGAATTAATTTTTTGTTACCAGTTATTGATAAGTACACAAATTGAAAATACATTTTTAGAAATGTATAGCAGCTTGACATCACTGCTATATCTAAGTTTGTCATCATCTTTCTAATTAGTGTTTGGGTTATTTTTTTGTTTTTTCTTTTTAGAAAAGAAAGTATTGTTCTATCACCCAGTTGCAATATTATTATAAAAAGTTGGCAGCCCTATCAGTCTCCTTATTTAATAATATATTGATCTGTGATATTCAGGAATTTGAAAATTGCTGATTTTATCTAATCTTGTCAAATTCCTCACCATTTTCTATCTAACAAACACTTATAAAGTGCTTCCTAGCTGCCAAACACCATTCTAAATGCTTTACAAATATTTACTGGTTTAATCTTCATTATAACCATATGAGATAGGTACTGTTATTCTCTCTCTTTCACAGATAAGGAAACTGAGGCACAGAAAGGTTTAAGTTACTTGCCCAGGGTCACACTGTTGGTAAGTGGTAGAGCTGGAATTTGAACCTAGGCAGTCTGGCTTTAGGGTCGTGTTTTCTTCTATGCTATGCAGCACTGAGCAATCAACGTTTTTATATAGAAATCTTTCTTTGAAAATAACTGTTTTTGTTTTTGTTCCCTTTAATTTATTTTTATTTTATTTTATTTTATTTTATTTTTTTACATTTCTCAATTGAATGTACTGGATACATATATAAATTTTTTTTTAATCAAACAATATGTTACACAGTATATTTGGTTCAGAGTAACGCATTCATACAGTGAAAATAACATTTTTAATGGGTAATTATCTACCATGTTTCTCAACAGAGGGTTTGTCTGAGTTTGCCACAGGGCTGCTGATGCAAAGTGCCAGAAATGGGTTGTCTTTTATGATGGGAATTTTATTTGGGGTAAAAGCTTTCGGTTCCAAGGCTGTGAAATGTCCAAATCAGGGCACCATCAGAGATACTCTCTCACCAAAGTCAGTTACTGGTAATCCTGGTGTCCTGCCCATGGCGAGCTGGCATGTGGCAGGGCTCCTCTCCTCAGCCTTGAGCTACTCAGTGGGCCCAGCCTCTTGGGGTCCTCTTTCAGTGCCTTTGTGCTCTGCTGATTCCAGACTCCGGAACCTCTCTCAGCCTCTTGGGGCTTCTCTGACATTCTGCAGTTGTAGGCGAACCTGGAGTCCTCTCTCTCACATGGTAGGATCAGTATGGCAGCTTCTTTTCTCTGTACTTCTCTGTGTCTCCGTTTATATCAGATCCAGTGAGAGGACGGAGACCCAAGCTGGCTCATACCTAACTGATGTAGTCCAATCAAAAGCAGTCTAGGGAGCGGATGTAGCTCAAGTGGTTGAGCCCCTGCTTCCCATGTACATGGTCCCAGGTCTGATCCCTGGTGCCTCCTAAAAAGCAAAATAAACAAATGAAAAAAACCAACTCTCATTGGGGAGCAGATATAGCTCAGTAGTTGAGCACCTGCTTCCGATGTACAAGGGCCTGGGTTCAATCCCTGATACTTTTTTTAAAAAGGCAATCTAATCAAGTGATCTAAAGGGAAACTAATACAAAGGGTACCACACCCACAGGAATAGATTAGTGTAAGAACATAATCTCTTTGGGAGTTACCAAATTCAAACTGACAGGGTGCTATTGGCATTTTGGGTAGGATAGATCCCTCTGCATAGCATCCTCACCTGCTCCACTCACTAAATGTCATTAGCGCCTCGTTTCTTCAATGATTGTGACATCTTTTTTTCCATTTCCAAATGCTTCCTACTGGGGATGGACTACTCTCCTGGTTGGAAATTCTCTAGAGATGCCGAGTCTACTCTCTTAGTTACTCCCTTCTGTTGGAATCTGCTGTCTAATTGCAATTGGTTGCTTTTAGATTTGTACTTAAAATCTATCGAGACCTACTTCCAGGCCAAACATTTATTCATATACTGATCTGCCTATAGGATTTCTGGAGCCTTCCTTTTCCTCCTTGTTCTCCTTGGATCAGTATGTTAAATGCTTCTTAAAATAAGATTATAGAGCCCCTTAAGGCTCTTACATCATTTTTTAATAGATTCTGTATTTCATTTACCCATAACCTAGAATTACTGTTAACCCCAAGGTTATCTTTTGCATTACTGTTGAGCCAGATCTCCCTCATCTGGTTTTTGTACAACTGACGTTTTGAATATAAGTGCGGGACTTTTTTTTTTTTTAAGATTTTAAAAATTTATTTATTTGTCTCCCCCTTGCTGCTTGTGCTCGCTGTGTCCATTTGCTGTGTGTTTTTCTGTGTCTGCTTGTCTCCCCTTGTTGCATCATCTTGCTGGGCCAGTCAACCACCCCATGCAGTCTGGCTTGCCTTCACCAGGAGGCCCCGGGAACCGAACCTGGGACCTCGCATATAGTAAACGGGAGCCCAACCAGTTGAGCCACATCCGTGTCCCTAAGTGCAGAACTTCATAGGTACACCTTATTCCTTTTAAATTGGATCTTCATTTCGGTTCACTGTCCTCCCTAAAGAGGTTTTTTTTTGTTGTTGTTTTTTTGGTTGTTTGTTTGTTTTTAGCTTAGTTATCAGTTATCCATTGATTCTCCTTTTTCCCTCTGTCATCTACAAAGGTGGTAAGCATGACTTTTATCTCTTTAGTCAAGTTACTGATTTTATTTATTTTTTAGATTTATTTTATTTATCATCCCCCGCCCCCACCATGTTGTTTGCCCTCACTGTCTGCTCTCTGTGTCCATTCATTGTGTGCTTGTCTTCTTTTTAGGAGGCACTGGGAACCGAACCTGGGACCTCCCATGTGGGAGAGAGGCACCAAATCACTTGAGCCACCTCTGCTTCCTGCTTTGTTGTGTCTCATTGTGTTTCCTTGTTGTGTCTCTTTGTTGTGTCAGCTCGCTGCGTCCGCTTGCTGTCTTGCTCATCTTCTTTAGGAGGCACTGGGTACCAAACGCTAGAAGTTACTGATTTTAAAATCTTCAACAGAGCTCTGTGGCATGCCATTAAATAGTCTTTCATATTGATACAGATCCTTTTATCAATTCATTGTTGACCTTAAGCTAGCCAAGACATCTACCTAATTCTACAGTGGTCAGACCAGTATGCATGTATATTGTAGATTGCAGTAAAGGATTTGGGATAAAAGGAGGTGAGGAGAATCTGCTTTTTTGATAATTGGATTTTCTGTTTAAAGACTCGTTCTTCCTGTATGCTAATTGGCATGGTAATTTTTAGGGGGAAAAAAACTTTTTTTTCCTTAGAATTATTCAGAAATAGCTAGAGATTTGTAATAATAAATAGGTGCATGAACAGATAGGAGTTTTATTAAAGTAGGATGGTTATTCTTCAGCATCTGTTGGAGAAGTCCATTTGCATATTTGAATATTGTTAGGGGGAAGTGGACTATCTCAGGGGTCTCAGAGGCTCAATGGAATTAAGGGTAATAGTTGGAGATTGAATTTTATTTTCATTATGCTTTTTTGTTTGTTTTCTTATGTGGACTACTTCTTTTCATTGACCAGGATTAATCTTGTTAACTAAGGGTAAGCTTTATTCCTTTTTCTCAGCTTGCTGAACTAAAGCAGGAATGTCTTGCTCGTGGTTTGGAAACCAAGGGAATAAAACAGGATCTCATCAACAGGCTCCAGGCATATCTTGAAGAGCATGGTGAGTGCTTTGATGTGGAGGCAAGGAGTGATGTGAACCAGGGGATTCATTTTCAGGTTCTGCCACATAGATTTCTCTTTTTTTTGTTTTTTGTTTTGCTTCGGTCATTGGTGGTGTAAGCTCTTAATTAACTTCATCAATTAAACTAAGGAAACTATCTCAATCCAAAATTATTGTAATGCAAAGAAATGTTCCTTTTTTCTTTTGACATTATGATTTGGTTTCAGCAAGCTATTTAAAAGTTAGCTTGGTAATACAAGTATCATTAGATTGAGAATTAGTAGATGTGAGTTCTAATTCCTGTTGCCAGAAATTTACTAGGTAACTTTGGGCAGTCCTACTTTTACATGGCTGTGTCTGATTTTGATTTATGGAATGAGAAAAATATCTTGACCCTAGAAATCCATAACTGTAGGTAGTCTCTGGTTCCTTCTATCTCTAACATTCTCCAATTCTCCTTTTTAAAAAAAAACACAAAAATTGTTTAAGGCATACTGTCATTCAAGTTGTACAGATTCCCTCTAATTTTTATTTATGTATTCCTTTTTGTTCCATTTCTCACTTCACTTCCACCCACCCTCCTTAAACAACCATTCTGATGTGCTTGGTGTTTTTTCTTAGTTCTTATAAACTATGTAGTGTTGTTAGTGTACAATATTTTTATTTACATAAATGTTACTGCGGTCATAGCCTTACTTTATTTCTTTCTTCTTTCACTAAGTACTGTGTTGTTGTTTTTTGTTTGTTTGTTTTGAGGTACCAGGGCTGGGGATTGAACCCCAGACCCTCTTTGTGGGAAGGTGGCTCTCAAC
>PVKH010046852.1:0-10355 GCA_004027955.1 Chaetophractus vellerosus | reverse complement strand
TGTTCCTCCCACTGTTAGCACAGGAACAATTCTAGAAGAGGTTCATCTAATCTCGGCATTCATTACCACCAAGGTCTAAGATGAGTTTCCAGCCCGAGGGCACCTACCTGCAGGCTATCTGAGGAGGAGCCACTGATGCCCCGGACTAGGTCCTAAGTTTCCCTCACTGACAGATTTATTTTTTCCTTTTCTATTTTTATGTTTTTTTTTCCTTGCATACAGCATAGGCTAAGACATACAGTACAATCCTAAAATATTTGCAAAACGTATCTGAGAAAGGAAATTGTATCCAACATATACAAAGAACTTTTAAAACTTAATAATAGGAAACAAAGAACCCAATTAAAAATGGGTAAAAAATAAAACCTGAATATCTACCAAAGAAGATATATAGATGGCAAATACATATATGAAAAGGTGCTCAACATCATATATCATTAGGAAGTAAATTAAAATAACAGTAAGATACCACCATACACCTTTTAGAATGGCTAAAATCCCAAATCCCAACACCAAGAGGTGACAAGGATGTGGAGCAATAGGAAACTCACCATTGTTAGTGGGAATGCAAATGGTACAGCTACTTTGGAAAACAGTTTGGCAGTTTCTTTCAAAGGCTTACCATACTGATGAGAAAAGCCCTGGGACCCTAACCCCCTCAGCAGGAATTCACAGCTTTAGGAAGACAAACTCCCCTCTCCCTTTCTCCTCTCCTCCCCTTTCCTCCACAGAATCTGCATTGCTAGCAAGATAAGCACTCCCAGCCTGCCCCCTTTGAACTGAAATTTACAATTCTAAACAAAGAATGGCTCTTCCTCCCTGATAGCCCTGAGCTCCAAAAAGATAAGCTAACCTAGCTCTTTGCTTTTGTAACCCTGACTGCCCACTTGCTTAAGGAATTTGCCCACTTGCCCAGCAACCCACTAGCCAATGAACAAGAACCTATATAACCCCACAAAAGGTGATGTTAGGGGCCCAGAATTTGGAGACTGAATCCTCCTCTGGACCCGCGCATAATAAATTTTGTTCAATTAGCCTCCCCAGAGTGCCGTTTGGGTCTTTTTCATTCTGTCGGCCACAACAGTATGATCCAGCAACTGTACTCCTCAGTATTTACTCAGCGAGGTTGAAAAATTATGTATACACAAAAACTTGCATGCAAATTTTTACAGTAGCTTAATTCATAATTGCCAAAAAATGGAAACAACCAAGATGTTCTTCCATAGGGGAATAAATAAATATGCTGTGGCACATCCATAAAATGGAATTTTATTCAACAATAAAAAAGAAATGAGTGATGAAGACATGAAATAACAGAGCAACCTTAAATGCATATGGCTAAGTGAAGGAAAGGCAGTCTGAAGAGGCTACATACTGTATGAGTCCTATTATATGAAATCGGAAAAAGCAAAACAGTAAAGAGATCAATGGTGGCCATAGGTTCAGGGAAGATTTCAGGAAAGGGGCGAATAGGCGGATGACAGGGCAATTTTAGAGCAGCGAAACTATTCTGTGTCCTACCTTAGATGCATGATATTATGATTTGTCAAAATTCATATAACTGTACAAAAAAGAGTATACCCTATGTAAAATATGGACTTCAGTGACTGATATATCAGTACCATTTCATCAATTGTAACAAATGCACCACACTAATGGAAGATGTTAATAATAGGCAAAACCATGGGTGTTTGGAGAGGATAGTATATGGGAACTCTTTATTGTATGGCAATTTTTATGTATATCTACAACTGCTCGAAAAATAATGTTTTGAAAAATATATATGATGCAAATGAACTTTTTTTCCAGAACATTAAAGACGTCTGATAAAAATTTGGTCTCTTATATTGTTCCTCTGAGAATCACATAACTTCTTTTTCTCTTTCTACTATTAAGTTCTCTTTTTATCACTTGTTTTCAGCAATTTTATTATGACGTTCCTTGCTGTGCTGTCCTGAAATTCATTGAGCTTCTTGTACACATGAATTTACAGTTTTCATCAAATTTGGAAAAATTCCATCCCTCAATTCTTCAAATATATTTTGTATCTCCCTCCCTCTTCTGGGACCCCAAATATGTTTTAAGATGCTAATATTTCCCACATATCACTGATGCTCTGTTGTTTAATAAAAACATTTTTCTCTCTGTCTTTATTTTGGTAGCTCTGTTGATGTGACTTCAAGTTCATGGATCTTCTGAAGTGTTTAATCTTCTTTTAATCCCATCTTAGTACATTTTTTTCAGAATTATTTTTATTTCTAATATTTCTATATTTTAAAAAATCTTCCATCCCTCTCATTTTGCTCATTTTCTTCTATTTTCATGACTGTATAAAATATATTTATAACTACTTTAATAACTGTGGGTTTTTGTTATTGTTTTTCCTTTAAGCAGGGCCGGGTCTTCCCGGGGCTGGGTGGAGGGCTGGGAGACTACCACTGCTGCTGCTACTGCTGACACTGCTAATGCCAACAGATTAGCCCAGAGCTTCCAGAATGTGGGATGGGGATTGCAGCTTCCTTTGTGTTTTATGTTGGCCTTACCTTTTCCTGGATTTTGGCCAGAGAGCATAAATAGTTTTGGTTTTCATTATTTTGTATATTTGCCTTGTTGGCAATTCTGTGTTGCAGTGCTTTCCATATGAGATAAAATAAAAGACCCCCTTTGTAACTCACTGAAATATCATTCCTCAAGTCCTGAGATTTCTGGCCAGTCTACCATCTTCTTCACAGCTTCCAGAGACCTTCTATGGTAGTCTGTTGAAATATGTAATTGTATTTAGTAGTATTTGGGTGGGGAGGGAGGAGTGAGACTATGCCATTGTGTCTGGTTCATGCCATTTGTTTTAATTTATATTGTAAAATATATTTAACATAAAATTTGTCATTTTTAACATTTTAAAGTGTGCAATTCAGCAGCATTGATTACATTCACAATGTTGTGAAACCATCACCACTATTTCCAAAACTTTTTCATTGCCCCAAACAGAAATTTCTGTAAACTATATTTCCCATTACCTATTATCCCCCACCCCCGTTAAACTCTAATTTACTTTCTGTAGCTATAAGTTTGTTTATACTATATATGTCTTATAAGTGGAATTATACAATATTTGTACTGTCATGTCCGACTTGTTTCACTTAGCATAATGTTTTCAAGGTTAATCCATGTTGTGACATGTGTCAGAATTTGATTCCTTGTTTTTTCACTGAATAATGTTCCATTTTATGCAGATACTACGTTTTGTTTATCCATTCATTTGTTGATGGACACTTGGGTTGTTTCTACCTTTTGACTATTGTAAATAATTCTGCTATAAATATTGGCAAGCAAGTATCCTGTTAACTCACTATTTTTCAATTATTTGGGTAGATAGCTTGAACTGGAATTGCTGGGTCATATGAAAAGGTGCTAAACATCATATATGTTTAGTTTTTTGCAGAACCACCAAACTGGCATCACCATTTTACATTTAGAACACAATATACAAGAGTTTTAATTATTCTGCATCCTCGTCAATACTTGATCTTTTCTTTTTATCTTTTTTTTTTTTAAGTCATAGCCCTTCCTAGTGGTGTGAAGTGGTATATTATTGTGTTTTAGGTTGTCTTTACATTTTCTTAATAATGACCTTTGCTACACAGAAGTTTTTAATTTTGATGAAGTCCAATTTATCTATCTTATCTTTGGTTACTCTTGATTTTAGGGATCATATCTAAGAATCCATTGCCAAATCCTAGGTCATGAAGTCTAAGAGCTATTTTTTTTTAATTTTTTAAAGGTTTTTAAATTTTATTTATTCTGCCCCCTCCCCCTCTTGCCGCTTGCTGCTTGCAGCTTGCACTTACTGTCTGCTCTCTGTGTCCATTTGCTGCACATTCTTCTGTGTTTGCTTGTTTTCTCTTTTTCTGACGTGGGAGAGAGGTAATCGCGTGACCACCTCAGCTCCATGGTTTGTTGTGTCTCTCGCTGTCTTTTTCCTCTGTGTCTCTTTTTTGTCACATCATCTTTTTGTGCCAGCTGTCTGCGTGGGCCAGCTCTCCACGTGGGCCCACTTGCCTTCACCAGGAGGCCCCGGGAATCGAACCCGGGACTTCCCATATGGTAGACTGGAGCCCAATTGCTTGAGCCACATCTGCTTCCCTCTAATAACTATTAATGTCCTTATTTTCTTGTTCTATCATCATTGCAATTTCCGTCCGTTTCTATCCATTGATTTATCTCCTGGTTATTTGTTATATCTTCCTACTTTTTTGTATGGCCAGTAATATTCCTTTGGATGCCAGACATTGCAAATTTTATTGTTGAATATTTTTAAAGAGTATTGGGTTTTGTTCTGGCACAGATTTACTTGGAATCAGTTTGATCATCTTAAGGCATTTTTTTTTAAAAGCTTTGTTAGGGTGTATACAGAGCAGCCTACTTAAGCAATTTCCTTCTGAGGATTTTATCTGATGCAAGATATTTCCCTTTAGAGTTATGGAAACAATATATTTCCAGCCCTATGTGAGCTCTAAAAATTGTTCTGCCCTATCCTTTCTTGTTCTTTTATTTCTGGCCTACACTATTTACTGCTCATCTACTTGCACTTCAGTACTAAGCCAGAAACTAAAGGGGATCCCCATTCAGGTCCCTGGAGCTCTCCTGCCATGTAGTTCCCTCTTCACTAGTATTCTTCCTCACAAATTGTAGCTGCCCTACACCTCTGAAATCAATCTCCTCAACCCACTGAGAAGGCTGGGCTCTTTTTGGGTTCCACCTTCCTGTGTGGCAGGCTGGAAATTGCATCCAGGTAATAAACCAGTGCTTTCTCTAGACACACCTTATTTGTTTCCCTTGTTTCAGGGATCATAATCCTCTGTCAGTTGTGGTTCAATGTCAGAAAATCATTGTTTTGTATATTTTGTCTGCTTGTCTAGTTATTAAAGGCAGGGGGCTAAGCTTATCCCCTTTACTTTATCTCAATCTATTTTTTTTAAATCTGCCTGCCTACACTTCTATGTTTGCTATTTGAACTACTGAAAAACTTTCACAGTGTAGGATATTTTCTGCCCCTTCCTTAGCATAAGTTCTGATAATAAACACAAATTTGAGCAATGGAATGTATAGTATCATTCTGTAATGTAATCTTCAATATTATATGGAATATTTATCAATTGAATACTCAAACTTTAAGGACTTTGGAAAGATTTCATGGAATCACCAGAAATGTAAATACATCATACCCAGTTGTGCAACACTCTTCCAAACTAAGTGTCTTAATAAAATGAATTACTGCTTCATTCCTATTTGTATGTAGCAATTAAAATACAATGTCCCCTTACTATATTATCATTATTTTTAGCCTAATTTTGATATGTACTTATTTAATTTCCAAATGGACAAGATATCATGGAGAGTTCTATTCTTAGAACAACAAATATCTTGCTTTTCAAGTATCAGTATTCTCTACATGAATGAGTTCTTTCTTTCAATCATTTATGAGAGTTTATGTCTTTTCCAAGAACTCTGGATAAAATGGGAATAATTATACTGGCTTTAGGAGGAGGCAACCAATATATCATAAAATATCTCCTCAGTGAAATATTTCGATAGAGCAGTTTCTTCTTTACTCCCTAAGGCAAGTTCTTATAGGAGTATGTAAAATAAAAACTGGTGTTAGGAAAGAGTGATATAGACATAATTTAAATAAATAGCTTAATAAGGAAAAGCTTCTGTGTAAATAATATGTTAATTAAATGAGTGTATCCAAGGACAGTTTTTACTGTAATATTTTTAGTGAGAAAGGAGAGGGATAGATAGTTAACAAAAATGTGTCATTTATACAGCATATAAAATGTCCTTGGTCAAGAAATAAGCATATTAATCTAAATTTTAATAAATAAGCAAGTCATGATTCATAGTCAAATATATCATGAAGTGTTTAACATTACTTACAATGTGTGAATAGAGTTTTAAAATAACAGCTACAAATTATTGAAAGGAAATTTGTATTATAATTTCTACTTGCTATTTGACAGCATAAAGAATATTTGTTCCCCCAACAAAATTATCACCATTATTCTTTGATGATTCCAAGGCAAGTTCAGTTTTATTCAACTTGGCTTCAAGGATATTGCTTATCATTATGACAATGATGCATGAGCTCCTATCTGGGTTCATGACCCTGAGCAGCAGCTAGTGACTCTGCAATGATACATAGCACTAATAAATAAATAAAGTGACTTCTGTGCTCCGCAGCGCTTTCCTGGTATATGACACTCAGCAGTATATTATTAAAGAATCATTGTACCAGTGATGTATTGAAATAGAACATCACCAAAGAGTCATTTCCTGCATGATGTATTGAACCTCTGCAGGGTCTTAGAGATCTAGGAATGCATTTCCAAACCAAGCCATGGGCCTATGTGAAGAATAAAATCATTTTTTTCCTAATAATTTTAAGAATGCAATGAATGTCTATGGTAGATATAATCTCAGGCAATCCAAACTCATAAATAATGCATTTTGCTTATATCTGTATATATATGAAAAGTGAGGAAAGAAGCTAACAGCAAAGGGCAGACACACTGAACAAGATGGATTTTGATTACGGCCCAGGAGATTTATGTAAGCAGTATATATGAAGTTAGGTAAAACAGTCCGTAGGAGTTCAGATATCCCATGGAGAAGTGATTTAGTGAAGAAGGGTTTTAAAGTTTAAAATAAGTTTTGAAATCTCCATCTCCAAAGCCCAAAGTTTATGGATTCATCCTCATATATTTATTTTGAAGGTGGTACTAAAAACAGTAAAAAACCAAAACAAAACAAAGCAGTGAGATCAATGTGAGTAATTAAGTGTGCTGAGCAAAATATGCAATATGTAAAGCCCGTGAATTCTGCTGTGGCTCCTCCACAGCTGCTCAGATAAAACTTTTTCACACAGGTTGGTTTATTCTATGTCAAGAGAACCTATCAAAATAATCAACTGTGCCACACTCGATGCCATGAATACAATTGGGAGTTGATCAGAGTCACTGTATACAAAGGTGTAGATTGTGTTCTGCATGGAAATGCTTGTCCATGGTCTTGGCAGGGCAAGGAGAAGGGGATGGCAGCAGGCAGGCCTTGAAATCCAGCCCATGCTCTGCTCAACAGGTCGCTGTCATGGAGGGGTCGAGCTTTTAGGAAGGGGTTCATTTCTGTAATTTCTCTAGATGGGAATGCCTTCTAGTTTATGGTTCCTCTAGAAGGGATGTCATTTTGTAATTTTCCAAAAAGTAGCCTATCTGCATGTAGGGGACCTGACATTCATGGAGAAGTGGAAAGCATGTTTGTTATTTAATAGATCTCAGAAGATTCAATATAGTTCTCTTTTCTTAGGTCTTAACATGATCAATAACCATGCAGCTCACAGATTCCCTTACCTTTTGGAAAAGAATTGGTGGTCCCAAGCCATCACTTGAAGTATAGTCTACATCCTCCCATGTGCTACAACACCTATCCTGTGGTTTCCTCTAGGCTTTATGATCCCTGCATTTCTGGTTGTCATTTAAACTGTCTTATTTTCCTGAATCCAGCATTCTTAACCCTTAGGCTTTGTTCTGTGAGTCATATTTCCCAAGGGGAGCTGGTTAAGGTCGCTGATTCACATTTACATCTAAACCTTTGCATCGTTGCTTTTTGCCTTGGTAGAATCAGGGAAGGTGTTCAAGACATTTAAAAATGCAATGTACAATATAGATCTGTCAAAATGATGCAGACTTTAGAGCTGAAGCTGGGGCCTAGGGGTTCCCTGATTTTATTAATTCTTGAATTGTGGGATCATTTAGAATGTGAAGATTCCCACAGGAGAGTAAAGGAGGTTGTAGTAGGAAGGGGCGATTAAGGACTAGGAGAGGCAAAGTTTTGTTTATTTGTTTGTTTTTAAACCAAAAGGTATGTATACATTTTAATGTTTTCAAAACAACTATAGGTGTCCTAGTTCATATGGGATGGATAGCCAAGATGGAACTGACAGTTCTCTATATCAGCTCCTTCTTTTATTTATAGTTTAGTCCCATCTCTTTGCTGGCATTCCTGATTTTTTGCTAGTATCACTCTCCCATTTTCTTAACTGATAAAATCGAAATGCCTTCTATATTTAGAAATTGTGAGCTAATACATTTCTTTCCTTTGCTTTTTTAGATTTTCATTGAATTAGTTTAATTTGATTTCCTCTTATGCAGTGAACAGTCCCTATTAATATACCTCCTATCCCTCAGAATTTTGATTTACCAATTATATTATCTTCTACATTTCCAATTTATTCCTCTACATTTCTTTTCTCTTCTGTATAAAACAGAAAATAAACCTGTTCCCATTCTAAAATCTTCCTTTCTCCCTGCCAAGATGCAGGGAGGTGATGAGTGGATTTCACACATGAGACATAGTTTGGTGACACCTGGTGTAAAATGGAGAGGCATGAAGTTGAAGACAGATAAATAATTCAGAAATCCAGAATAATAGTCAACCTGAGAAGTAATAATAGCTGGTCATTACATCCCCTAAGATGGTGTTTGTCTAAACCAGGTGTAGACAAGCTGTGGCTCATGGGCCAAATTTGGACCCTTGCTTGTTTTTATAAATAAAAATGAATTGGAACTGATCAAGACTGCTTTAACTTCCTTTTAGCTTGGCTAAAGTTTAGACAGGCTTCTTCCTGACTCCAAGACCCTGCCTCTTCCTCTCACCCCCACTATTATACTATGCAGGCAACTGAGAGGTAGCCCTTTATCTCCCTCCTCCTCTTTCCCAGCCTATATGGACTCCAGGGTTCCTAATCACAGCAAAAGAAAACAGTATGAACCAAGTGGTCCTAATTGCAAGCTCAGTAAATCACCAACCATCTCAGTGCTCAACCCCCTTCACCATCTCGCAGTGCTTTTCCTACAACCTACTCCTAGCCCTTAAAGAGCTGGCTGTCCTTTGGATGAAGCTGAGTTTAAACTCTCTCCCCTGCTTTAGTAACCCCTGAATAAAGTCATCCTTGACAGAATGTGCCATGCCCATTAAATTACACATTGTGTATGGCCATTATTGCAGTACAGCTGCAAAGTTAAGTAGTTATAACAAAGATTGTATGACCTTCAAATCTTGAAAGTTCCCTATCTGTCCTTTTATGGAAAGTTTGCTGCTCTGTGCTCTAAATGCTCTCCCTTTGACTTTAACTATTGTCTACACCTACCAATTTCAAATATCCATTCATAAACTCGACTTTGTGCTACATAATTAGATATATCCTATGATCCCACTTACGTGTCTTGTAAGCATTTCAAACCTAATATATCCAAATAAAAACTCTTCATCCTAATATCTCCTTTCCCCATCTCAGGCCTGTTTCCAGTATAGTCCTATATGACTTTAAAAATAGCATGTAAATTTAGTGCCTTCTGCTTGGAAGATTCTCTTACAATTTCCATCTGTAAAGTATTTTCAAGACTCAGTTCAAATATTATTTTTGCCATCACCGGACCCAAACTTCTGCACCAGCATTAAAGTTTTTTCCCTTTGTGTTATATTCATGCATTTCTGAAGCCCTTCATTACTGTATATCTATATTTTCACTTTTATTTTTCTACTCCGTTTGTCCTAGTAAACTGTTAGCATCAGGAGTAAAGGGACTCTTTAAACAAAATGCATACATAGATCCTACAATCATAGTAGGTAATTAATAGCTAATAGTTGAACATATATTTAAATATTGCTCAGAATGATGCCATCTTTAACATATGGGTTTGTCAGAGCTGCTTTTACAAATTCACACATTGGATTTGGCTTAAACAAAGAGAATTTGTTGGTTCATGTTTTAGAAGCTGTAAGTCCAAATTAAGGAGTTGGCAAGGCTATGTTATCTCCCCAAAGTTTTTAGCATTGTGATGCTGGCTTGCCACATTCCTTCAGGTTTCTTGGCTTGCACCTCTGCTTCCCACAGTGATCTCTCTCTCCTTGTGTCTGCCCTTAGAATTTCTGCTGACTTCTGGCTTCTGACTCCTCTTGCCATGCCTGAATTTTCTATCTTAATAAGGCCTCTAGTCATATGGACTAAAGCCCATTCTCATTCAGTTTTGTCACACCTAGATATGCGCTAAGAAGATTCTATTCACAAATCAATATCTGCCTTAATAGATATAAATCTATGCAAGGTCCTATTTAAAAATGAGTTCACACTCAAAGGTACCTGGATTAAGATTAAGAACATATCTTGGGCCCGGCTAGATAGCTCAGTGGATAAAGAGCTCGCCGGTGTACCACATGGGAGGCCCCGGGTTCGGTTCCCGGGGACCTCTCCGAGCGGGCAGACGGCCTTGAGAAAGGCAAGCCACCGTGGGCAGGCC
>PVKH010046851.1:0-10355 GCA_004027955.1 Chaetophractus vellerosus | reverse complement strand
GTGGGGTGTAGGGGGAAGCAGAGAGAGAGTAGACAGACCAAAAAAAAAAAAAAAGGAAAGACATCAGCTGGTTCTGAAGTGGCTCCAGGGAGATAGGAGAGGGATGCTGATCAGGTGCGCTGTCACACCCACCTGCCCTGGGAAAGAGAAGAACTTGGTCAGTGAGGGGGTGGGCTGAAGTCACCTAACATCCCAGGAGAAAGGCATGCTAGGAGAGGCAACCTGCAAAACATCAGAAGCCCAACTGGCCTGAGGGAAAAGAGGGTGGGCAGGAGAAGAAAGCAAGCCTCCAGAAGCCTACCTAACCAGTGGAGTAGGTGTAGCTCAGTGGCTGGATGCCTGCTTCACGTATACACGGTCCTGGGTTCAATTCCTGGTACCAAAGAAAAAAAAGACTACCAGTCTGAGGGATAAGAGAGTGGGTACAGGCAGCCCAGGAGCTGTAAAGTACCCAACCAGCCAGATAAAGAAGGAATCCAGAGAGAGCTCTAGCAGGTTGTCAGGCACCCAGCTGGCTCCCTGGGGGAGGGGGAGTTGAGGGACAAGCAGCCTCATGACTGGGAATTGAGATTTTTTTTTAAGGTTTTTTTTGTTTGTTATTTTATATTTTTTTATTTTTTTCTCTAAACCCAGGAATCTTACCTATGGAGGGCAAGCTGCAGGGTGATTGGTGAGCACAGGCAGCCTGAGACGGTTGCTAGTGGCCTAAGAGGGTAGCCTGTTTTTCCTGTTGTTGCTTTTTTAAAAAAATTATTTTTCCTTTGTTTTTTTCTTTTCCTTCCTTTTTCTTTCTTCTCCTTAGTTTACATATTTCTTATCTTTCTTTCATTTTTCCCATTTTCTTTGCTTTTCATTCATTCCACCTTCACTTGTATGGTCTTCATTTTCTTCTCTTCTCATCTTTCTTGTATTTTTATTCTTTTTCCTGTTTTTTTTTCTATTCCAACTTTTTTACTCTTATTCCTATTTTTAAAAAATGATTTTTCACTCTTACTACTTTTTAAATCATTTTTTCTCTTCTTCTTTCTTTCCTTTTCTTTGGTCTTAATATTTTTTCAGGGGAACACAGACAACTACAAGGATATAGAATAAGTGGAACCAAGTGTCAAAGAGGAAACTTAACACAAAACAAAATGAAATAAAACCACCCTAGAGTAGAAAGAGAAGCTAACCAACTGAATAAGCTCATCAAGATAAACAGATACCTAGTCACCAGCAAAAAACTACAAGCCATACTAAGAAACAGGAAGACATGGCCCAGTATAATGAACAAAATAAAAACACTAGGATATGCAGAATGTGGAACTAATCAGTAGTGTCCAAACAAATATCATGAATCAACTTAATGAGGTGAAGAAAGAGCTAAAGGGTATTAAGACGACACTAGAGAACATACAAAAGAAATCATAAACATACCTAAAAAGATAACAGATCTGATGATGATGAATGGCACAATGCAAGAGATTAAAAATACCTTAGAAGCACATAACAGTAGAATTGAACACTCAGAATAAGGCACTAGTGATGCTAAAGATAGAACATTGGAAATCACACAGATAGTACAACAGATAAAAAGACAGGAAAAATTCAGCAGGGACTTAGGGAAGTGAATGACAAAAGAAAACACACAAACATATGCCATATAGGCATCTTAAAGGGAGAAGAGAAGGGAAGGGAAAGGGAGCAGAAGTGTTGGAGGAAATAATGGCTGAAAATTTCCCAACTCTTCTGAGGGACATAGATATACATATCCACAAAGCATGGCACCCTCCAAACCGTATAAATCCTAAAAGGCCAACCTTGAGACACATACTTATCAAATTGTCAAATGCTCAAGACTGAGAATCCTGAAAGCAGCACGAGAAAAGACATAAATCACATATAAGGGAAGTGCAATAAGATTAAGTGCTGATTTCTCATCTGAAACCATGGAGGCAAGAAGGCAGTGGTATGACATAGTTAAGGTGCTAAAAGAAAAAAACTGCCAGCCAATAATTCTGTATTGAGCAAAACTGACTTTCAGAAAGGAGGGAGAGTTCAAAATATTCACAGATAAACAGAAGTTAAGAGAGTTTGTCAACAAAAGATTTGTCCTTCAAGAAATACTAAAGGGAGTTCTACAAGTTGAAGGGAAAAAAACAAGAGAGAGGTTTGGAGGACAGCATAGAAAGGAATATTACTAGTAAGGGTAACTAAAAGGATAAAAAGAGAAAAAGAAACAAAATATGACACATATAAACCTAAAGAAAAAATGGCTAATGTAAGTACTGCCTTGACACTAACAACATTGAATGTTAATGGGTTAAACTCTCCAATCAAAAGACACAGATTGGCAGAATGGATATGGAAATATGACCCATCTATATGCTATCTACAAGAAACTCACCTTGGACCCAGGGATGCAAGAAGGTTGCAAGTGAAAGGGTAGAAAATGATACTACTTATAAACAATAACCCAAAGTGGGTGAGGGTAGCTATACTATCATCAGACAAAATAGACTTTAAGTACAAAATTATTATGAGACAAAGAAGAACACTATATATTAATAAAAAGGGTAACATATCAAGAAGAAAGATCGGGGCCGGCTCGATAGCCCAGTGGATAGGGTGCCGGCATACCACATGGGAGGCCCTGGGTTCGTTTCCCGGGGACCTCTCCTAGCGGGCAGACCGCCTTGAGAATGGCAAGCTGCCATGGGCGGGCCGGAGCCGCCGTGGGCAGGCAAGAAGCTGCCACGGACAGGGCAAGAGCCGCCACGGGCAGGGCAGGTCGCCCGCGGATGGAGCGCAGCCAGCCACCCGCGAACTGAAGCAAGCGCCGGCCGTGAATGGACGCAGAGACCGCCCACAAGCGGTGAAAGCCGCGCCTGCGCAGTGACCACTCTCGGCGCGTCGCCGCAGCAGGGGGAAGGGGAGATATGTAATAAAATAAATAAATCTTTAAAAAAAAAAAAAGAAAAAGAAAAAAAAAAAGAAGAAAGATCATAAATATTTATGCACATAACCAGGGTGCCCCTAAATATATGAGGCAAACAATGGAAAAAATTAAGGGGAGAAATAGATGCATCTACAATTATACTGGGGGTCTTTAATACACCATTATGACCATTAGACAGAACATCTTGAAAGAAGGTCAATAAAGAAAGAGAGACCTTGAATACTACCTTAGAGGATCTAGACCTAAGACATATACAGAACATTACACCCCAATACAGCAGGATATACATTCTTGAGTACACACGGATCACTCTCCAGAATAGACCACATGCTAGATCACAGAACAAGTCTCAATGAATTTAAAAAGATTGAAACTATATAAAGTAATTTCTCTGACACAATGGAATGAAGATGGAAATTAATAAGGGGCAGAGAACCAGAATAGACACAAAGTTATGGAAGTTAAACAACACACTCTTAGATAATCAGTGGGTCAAGGAAGAAATTGCAAGAGATCAGTAACTACCTTGAAATGAATGAAAATGAGAACAAAACATATCAAAACCTGTGAGATGCAACTAAAGCAGTGCTGAGAGGGAAATTTATAGCCATAAAATGCTTATATTAAAGAAGAAGGAAGCTAAAAATCAAAGATCTAATAGCACACCCTAGAGGAACTAGAAAAAGATCAACAAACTAAGCCCAAAGCAATCCAAGAAATAAAGATTAGAGCAGAACTAAACAGAATTGAGAATAATAATTTTTTAAAAACTAGAAAAAAACTAACAAAACCAAAAGGTGATTCTTTGAGGAAGTTGATAAAATTGGCAAACCCTTGGCTAGACTAATAAAGAAAAAACAATAATATGCATATAAATAAAATACAGAATTAGAGGGTACATTACCACTGATCCCATGGAAATAAAGGTGATCACAAGAGGATACTTTGAAAATTGTATACCAAAAAGATGGATAACTTAGATGAAATGGACACGTTTCTAGAAACACACAAGCCATTACACTGATGAAAAAAGAAATTGGTGAACTCAACAGATCAATCACAAGTAACTAGATTGAATTAGTTATCAAAAACCTCCCAACCAAGAAAAGCCCAGGACCAGATGGCTCCACAAGTGAATTCTACCAAACATTCCAGAAAGAACTAACACCAATCCTGCTTAAATTCTTCCAAAAAAAAAAAAAAAAAAAAAAAAAAAAAAAAAAAAAAAAAAAAAAGAAGTAGTGGTGGAGGGAACATTACTTAATTGATTCTATGATGCCAACATCACAATAATTACATAGCTGCATATAGATGCTACAAGAAAAGAAAACTACAGGCCAATCTCTCTAATGATCTTAGATGCTAAAGTCCTCAAAAACATATTTGCTAATCATATTCAAACAACACATCAAATGAATTATACAACCTAATTAAGTCAGTTTTATCCCTGGTATGCAAGGATGATTCAAAATAAGAAAAGCAATCACTGTAATACAGAGATTGAAAGAAAAAAAACCACATGATCATCTCTATTGACACAGAAAAAGCATTTTTATTACATTAAAAAAATTTTTTATATACTTATTTTTTATTATTATATTTAAGATACTTAGACTACATAAATGTTACATAAAAAATATAAGGCATTCCTATATGCGCTGCTCTCTACCCCTTCCACATTTTCCCACATTAACAACATCCTTCATTAGTATGGTACCTTTGTACAATTGATGAACACATTTTGGAGCATTGCCACTAAGCATGGATTATAGTCTACATTGTAGTTTACTCTTCAGCATCCTTTCTTGATAAAAACATATCAAAAGATAGGAATAATAGGAAACTTCCTCAACATGGTAAAGGGTATATATGATACACTCACAGCTAACATCATACTCAATGGTGAAATGCTAAAGGCTTTCCCTCTAAGATCTGGAATAAGACAAGGATGCCCACTGCCACCGCTCTTATTTAAAATTGACTTAGAAGTACTTGCTTGAGCACTTAGGCAAGAAAAAGAAATAAAAAGCATCCAAATTGGAAAGGAAGAAGTAAAAATTTCACTATTTGCAGATGACATGATCCTATACGTAGAAAGCCTCTAAAACTCTACACCAAAGCTTCTGGAGCAGATAAATGAATTCAGTAAAGTGGCAGGATATAAGATCAACATGCAAAAATTAGTAGCATTTCTGTACACTAATAATGAGCAATCTGAGGATTAAATCAAGAAAAAAAATTTCAATTACAATATAGCAACTAAAAGAATCAAATATCTAAGGAATAAACTGAACTAAAGATATAAAGGACTTTACACAGAAAACTACATAACATTGTTAAAAGGAATCAAAGATATTAGAAACAATGCATGTGTCCCAGACCAAGTTTTTCTCCCTAGGTCTGTTTTTTAGAATGCTGGTGATAAACCAAGCCTGATTTATTATATGACCATCCTGCATGGGAAATGACTATAACTCCAGGTATATTTGGTCAACCTTAAGAGATATAGCAGGGGGGCAGATGTGGCTCACACAGTTGGGCGTCCATCTCCCGTATGGAGGGACCTGGGTTCAATCCCCAGGACTTCCTGGTAAAAATTTAAAAAAGAAAAATATAGAAAGTGTGCGGGCCACCAGTCCCCGCCGACCATGCAACAAGATGATGACGTAACAGGAGAGGGACACAAGGGAGAGTCAAGATGAGATGCACCGAAACACCAGGAACTAAGGTGGCACAGGTGGTGGGAAGCCTCTCTCCCACATCAGAGGTTCTGAGGATCGAATCCCGATGAAGACAGGAGGACAAGGAGAGAGGGCAGGAAATGGACACAGAGAATTACCCAGCAAAAGGACACAAAAACAGCAAAAACCAGGATGGGGTGGGGGGGGTGGCTAAAAATGGATAAAAGTAAACAAACAAATAAATAAATCTTTTTAAAAGAAGTATAGGGGAGTAAGATACAGACTATAGTTAGCAGTAATACTTTGACAATGCTTTTACATAATTTGTTAATAAATGTTTCACAACAATGTAAAGTATTTGTGGTGGTGATATATAGGAGCCCTGTATGATGTTATGCATGTTTGTTTTGTAAGTTCAGAATGTTTACTAAACACTTATTGTTTATGTATGTTCATATATGAATATACATTTCAATAAATTGTTTTTAAAATGGAAAAAAAAGAAATCAAAGACCTAAATAAGTGGAAGAATATTGCATGTTCATGGACTGGAAGACTAAACTCATTAAGATGTCTGTCCTACACAAATTGATTTATAGATTTAATGCCATCCCAATAAAAATTACAACAGCATTCTTTATTGAACTGGAACAGCCAACTATGAAATTTATTTGGAAGGACAAGAGGCCCAGAATAGCCAAAAATGTATTGAAAAAGAAAAATGAAAATGGAGGAATCATTCTACACAACCTAAAAGCATACTACAAAACTACAGTGTCAAAAATGCATAGTGTTGGCACAACGATATATACTATGACCAATGGAACCAAATTGAGTGTTCTGATATAGATCCTCACATATATGGCCAATTTATATACAGCAAGGCCACCAAGCCCACTCAACTGGGACAGAATGGCCTCTTCAACAAATGGTGCTGGGGGAACTCGATATCCATATCCAAAAACGGGAGAGGATTACCACCTCATGTCCTATGCAAAAATTAACTCAAGATGGATCAAAGACCTAAATATAAAATCCAAGACCATAAAACTCCTGGAAGATAATGTAGAGTAGCATCTATGAGTCCTTGTAGTGGGAAATGGTTTCGTAAACTTTGCACCCAAAGCATGAGCAACAAGAGAAAAATATATAAATAGGACTTCCTCAAAATTAAAACTTTTGCACTTCAAAGGAGTTTGTCAAGAACGTGAAAAGGTAGGCTACTCAGTAGGAAAGAAATATTTGGGAACCATTTATCCAATAAGGACCTAATTTCCAGTATATATAAAGAAATTCTACATCTTAAAAATAAAAGTACAAACAACCCATGCAGAAAATGGGCAAGAGATTTAATAGACACTTTTCCAAAGAGGAAATATAAATGGCTAAAAAGCACATGAAAAGATGCTCAACATCACTAGCTATTAGAAAAATGCAAATCAAAACTACAATGAAATATCCTCTTGGACCTATTAGACTGGCGGCTATTGAAAAAAAAAAAACAGTACTACAAGTGTTGGAGAGGATGTGGAGGAAAGGGAATCCTCATCTACTGCTGGTGGGAATGTAGAATGGTCCAGCCATTGTAGAGTACAGTTTGGCAGTTCCACAGGAAGGTAATGATAGGCTTGACATATGGTCCAGCAAAATATTAAATTCCCATCCTGGGTTGTCCTGCTACATTCTCTAATAGAGTGGCAAGAATCTCTAAAGTATAAAGGCAGTGCCCAGCAAAATACAGACCAATACGCCAGAACCTGTGATACTAACACTTGTACTTATGAACCTTATTCATGTAAAATTGAAACAACCTAATAATAAATACTGCCTAAGAGTTAACGTCTAAAAACCTCCTTGTTACTCAAATGTGGCCTCTAAACCAAACTCATCATAAAATCTCACTGTCTTCCCCCCAGTGTGGGACATGAGTCCCAGGGATGGGCCTCCCTGGCACCGAGGGATTATTACCAAGCACCAACTAGCAATGCATTGGGAAAAAAAAGACCCTGAGGAAAAGGGGAAATATTAAATACAAATAAGTTTTTTTTAAAGATGTATTTTTTAATTTATTACATATCCCCTCCCTTTCTGCTTGTTCTTGCTGTGTTCATTTTTGCATTCTTCTGTGTCTGCTTGTCTCCCCCCGCTGTGGCAACCCACTGAGTCAGCTCAATGCGCGGCAGCCTGCCTGCTCGCGGCGGCTTGCCCTGCCCGCGGCGGCTTGCCTTCTCAAGGCAGTCTGCCTGCTCAAGGAGGCCCCGGGAACTGAACCCAGGGCCTCCCATGTGGTAAACCGGTGCCCTACCAATTGGGCTACAGCCGGCCCACAAATAAGTTTTTACAGCTAAGAGATTTCAAAGCTGTCATTCTAGAGGTTACGCTTTTGCTCATCTTAGGAGGGGCTCACTGACTGCCACAGTAAACAATGCTTCAAGCAGGGGTGCTCCTGAGGCCTCTATAGTCTATAAGCAGGGCAGACAACCCCAGGAAATCAGCACACCATCGGTGGACCTTACCTTGAAATATATAACCTATCTCCCCAATGTTTCAGAGTTAGACTCATTATAATTTCCTACACATGGTTCTTCTGCCCCTCTTATTTGAACCTATAATTAGCACCATATCCATTAAATATATGTTCCAGAGACTTAAATCTGGCTGTTCATATGCTAGTTGTGCCATGAATCTCAGTAGAGTTGCAGCCACCACCTACTCTCTAGTTCATTGGACTCGCCCAGGACAACTAACAAATGGGCAACGCCCATCCCAAAACACAGAGTATCTACAACTGTAAGCAAGACAGTTCCATCCATCTGCCCCATGAGATCGAAACCCCCTCTCAATCAGAAGCAGAGAGGGTATCACCATTCCCAAATCCTCAAGATTGGGGAATGAACAAACATAAGGGGGAATGCAACTATGGACTAAAGTAGACTTATTATTATTCTAGCAATGGAAGAACTTTTATCATTGATATAAAGGCAGTGGTCACCAGGGTTTATGAGGGGAGGAAGAGGGAAGAATAGTTGTAAACAGGGCATTTTAGGGACACTGGAATTGTTCTGCATGCTATTCCAGTAATGGCTACAGGCTAATATACATTTTGTCAAAACCTATAAAATTGTTCAGTATAAAGTGTAAACAATAATGCTAACTATAGACCATGGTTATTAGTGATTCAATATTTATATATCAATTGTAACAAATGTACTACACTAATGGAAGTTGTTAATGGGGGAAAATGTAAAAGGGGGAGGGATATATGGGAATCCCCTATATTTTCAAGGTAACTTTTATATATTCTAAAACTTCTCTAAAAATAAAGAAAATAAATAATTACAATACACTAAAATAGCGGCTATTGGGGAGCAGTTAACTGTGGCAAAAAATATCACAATGGAAAATATTTTTGAGCTAAATCTTGAAGGTTAAATATGAATAGAAAAGTCAGACAAGGGAAGAACATATTTAGAGAAAACACTATTTAAATGCACACAGACACATTCAGAAGAAATGGAGGTGAAAAGAGTTCAGAAAACTGAGTAATTCCTCTGGCTGGAACCCAAGGGGTGTGCAAGGCCATCCACTGATATACAAGAAGAAATATTTGTGCTTCTATTTGTATTTATATTTTAGTTTTAATATTTAAAATCTTTCAGTTTTATAATGTATAAATATTAATACAGTAGTACATGTAAATAGTTTATAAACAAATAAATTTATACGTTTATATTAGGACTGCTCACTAAAAAGCATTTCCCAATCAGGATCTTGATCCAGAATAATTCAGAGGTCCAGGCAGTGATAGAGAGGTGGGAGGGTAGGAAGAAGAAAGATTGAGGGGAAAAAAAAATCACCTTTGAAACCTGGAAATTTATTGGATTCAGGATTAGCTTAGACGTTTTTAAAAGCACCATTTCAAACACTCTGGTCATGAAAATACATTGTTTTCTACCTTTAGTGTTTTCACAGAGATTTGAATAGGACATTAAAGGTCATTTTGTTTCTGTATTTGCTTTCCTCAGAGTTGTTCACAGATCCATAATGAAATTTATTTTGAATTTCCAAAAGAATGAACAACCAATCCACTCTTGAAAATTAAATTACTTGGAATATATAAAACAGCAGTTCAGAAAAATTTGCATGACGTTAGCTCTACTTGTTCCTTAATGAAGAACTATGTTTGTAAATCACTATAGTGTCTGGCCTCAAACAATCTTTTATTCAACTGTTTTTGTGCTATGTTGTTTGTAGTAGGTAGTAAAACTGTTCTTTTTAGAGTAGGTATATAGGTGTGAATTCTAATAGAATAGATTTCTTACTGAGATATTTCCTTCCTGTAGTAACTTTGGGATTTTAAAGAAATTAAGCCATAGACGAGCCTTGAGTATACTTGACATAGTATTTTTCTGCTTGTTTTCAAGTTTGTAGCAAGAAACATCATAATCTTTTAGCTGTGCAATCAAATAAAAAAAAAAAAGGAAAATGGAAAGAATGAATGCTAGTTACACGGTAAACATTCTTTTTTTAAAAAAACAATTTATTGAAGTATATCATTCATACATGAACATACATAAAATGTAAGGGTTCAGTAAACATTGTGAACTTACAAAACAAACATGCATAACATCATATAGGGCTGCCACACATCACCCCCCCCACAAACACCCCGCATTGTTGTGAAACATTTGTTAACAAATCATGAAAGAGCATTGTCAAAATATTACTACTAACTA
>PVKH010046850.1:0-10355 GCA_004027955.1 Chaetophractus vellerosus | reverse complement strand
AGAAGAGGAGAGAGACAGCTATGAGGTATTACAGAGCTTTAGAACCAAGATGAAGACAAAGTCAGAGTGCCAGCCTGGCAAACCCCAGAGCTTAGGGCTTTTTTGCTGGCCAGAGTACCTCAACCTTCTACCTAATTCAAAGAAGAGGAATGCAAAGTTCTGACAGGGTAGCAACTGGCCCAAGGGCACATCTAAGCTGCCCACAGAAGGATTGCAGAAGTCTGTTCTTTTGATTTAGAATTCAGATTCCAAGTCACTGGCAAGTGGAAGATGGGAAAGACGGAGGGACCCAGGGACTTACAGGTGGTAAAGGGGTGGGTGTCTCAATCCCTCAAACCCTGGACCTCACCCTAGGTATAGTCAGTGCCACATCCACGTTGACGTCCGGTCGGATGCAGGTGCCCAGAAGGTAGCTGCCTACAATGGTGATGTTGGATGGGGGCAGGAAGCGGAAACAGCCCTTCACAGTAAAGGGCACTTGGTGGAGGGGGACTCGAATGTCAGCCGGGAGCCACGTCTGGTCTATCAGCTGTAGGGGCACAGACAGTGACACATATAGATTCAACTGCCTTCCTGGCCTGTTCCCTTGATGTCTAGTAGACATCTCAAATCCAACTCCTGCTCTTCCCCCTAAACACGCCTTCCCCATCTCAGCTAAGGACAACTACAAACTAGTTGCTCAAGTGAAAAACATTTAAATCATCTTGACACATTCCTGTTAAGAATGTCATTTCTATCTTGCAAATGTATCCAGAAACTGAGCACTTCTCCAATTTCCACCCAGTCTGAGTTACTACCACTTTCAGTAGCTCACTGCACAACAGGTTCCTAATTGATTTCACCTTTGTTCCCCTCCATTCTACTTGCAACACAACAACCTAAGTGAACCTTTTAAAACCTAAGTCTGATCACGTCAGTCCTCTACAAATAAAAAAAAACCATAAAAGCAACCAGGCTGAGGCTCCCCATTTCACCCAGAGCAACATATTGGTTTACAAGGCCCTGCATGATTTATCCCTTTCCCCATTACCTTTCTGAAATCATCATCCTCTCTCCCTCACTCATTCCAAGGAATGTGCCAGACATACTCCTGCCTTTGAGCCTTTATGTACTGGCTATTTCCACTTCCAGGAAATCTCTTCTCCCTGACATTGTGAAAATTTTCACAAGTGTCACTTCAAATAAGGCTTATCCTGACCCTTCTATTTAAGCACCCTCACCCCAATACTCCCAATCCCCTTACCTTGTCCTACTTTTTCCATTGTATATATGGCTTCTACATACAATTTACTTGTTGCCCTTGTTAAATTTTATCTGTACCCCCAACACTAGAACACAGACTTTTGTTCACCAAAGTGTCCTAAGCACACAAATACTGCCAGGCACACAGGTACTTGGTGAATGAATGAATGCATAAACAACCACACTCCAAGCTGAGCTGCCTGGCAGTGGGAATTAGCTCCCTAGCACTCCAACCCCTCCAGAGAATAGCAAGTCTCTTGTTTGAGATGCCCCACTGAGGGAGGTCCTTGCCTGCATTTCCCAGTCCCCTGGGCCACAGCCTTACTTCTGTCTCAGGGGTTGATGGCACCCTCAGGATCTTCTGGTTGACCTCCCTTAGAAAGGCATCAATCCGCTCCTTTTTCTTTTCTGACAGCCTCACTTCCTTCAGTAGCTCCTCAATCTGTAAGGGAGGAAGGGAGGAATCCATCAGTCTCAGGATCCAGGCCCGTCCCCTCTGACCTGAGCCCCAGCTAGCCATCCGATAATACCTGTAAACGAAGCAGGCTCGAATGGAACAAGATCTCAGTCTCCCGAAGGCGATTCAGCTCCTCATTGGTAGGCTCCTTGTACAGTTCTGCCCGGCTGAGCTTCACAGGCTGCAGGAGGCCCTCCACTGGAGGTCCGGCCATCGTGTGCTTCCTTGAACATGCCTTCTTTTCCTCCTCACCTGTGACTTCTAGAGCTGGCTCCATCACCTGTGCCCAGAAAGAGGGAGAAGACAGTGTGAGGTCACAGGTGTCTCCTGCCTGGAGTGCCAGCATGATAAGGTGTGGATAATGGATTCCTTTTTTGAATGGCAGTCAGATTCTGTAAAACTCTGGATAATCATTACTTGGAAGAACATTACTGAACTCCAGAATGAAAACTCCTTGAGGCAAGGGTTCCCTGTCTACCCTATAGCACAAGCATAAGCTCTGCCTGGAATTGGTAGAGGCAGAAAATGACTGGGCCCTGCCTTATACTCTGCCCAAGCCCCTTCTATTTCTGGGTACCATGAATCAGGGAGATTCCTCTTCTGGTGAGTTAGGCTGGGTATTCTCAAATGCCCTCTCCACTCTTGTTTCTATGCAAGTCCTGATGGGTTCTACCCCTTCTAGCAAGCCCTGACTGTATCAGTACACATTAAGTGCTCAATGATGGAAGGAACTAGAACCTATTGGGCCCAGGAGAGTATACTCAGCAAATTATTCAATCCTCACAACAATCACAGCAGAAAACGGACAAGTGAATAAAGCCCCCGTGACTCACTCAAATTTCCACAGTTGGTATGCACTGTACAGTACCGGCAGACTGGAGTTTGGTTGGTTTCAAACTCAAGTCTGCCGGCCTCCAAGCCTTTACCTTGCAGCCCCGGGTCTGCCCTCTCCAGACTCCCACACCCGGAGACTTACTGGAGCGCTCCAACAACGCATGGTGCACCCTCCGCTACAGCGGGGAGCACAGAGCTGGGCAAAAGAGCGAGGAAGATCCCGATCTCTTCAACTACGAAGTGCAGAGTTCGCCAATGGCGCGGAGAGGTTCAGTGAACCTCAGTGCTTCCCAAATTTCATCTCCCATAGCAGGCCTAAATTGAATTAATGCCCCAGGTCGGAAGATCGGGGCAACAGGGACCCTCCAGAGGGGGTCACAGTGAGCCTCCCTTCCTCCCAGCTAGCTTACTTACCTCCATCTCACTAGCTGCTCTGCGCAGCTGAGTTCCGACAGGGGCCGGCCCCATCAATCTTTGTCTAGGTACCGCACCAGACTTGAGGTAAAAGCCAAGCGCGCAAAACTCCGCTTCCCACGTGGGCGGAAATGCAGCGCTCCACTGCTCAACTCCAGGGAAGTCTCGCTCCTCGAGACTCCGCCCAGCCCTAGAACCATTGGGCTATTGCCGTAAAAGTCGCTGGGCTATTGGTCCGTCACTCTCCAGGGCCGCCTATTAAGGGAGGGGCCAGACGGAGCTCTTTGATTTACGCCCTTTTCGCGACGCTGGACCGGAAGCCTGCCGGTAGTTTGGCAGCCGCCTACTTTCCCTCTCTTCGTCCGCTGAGATCGAGAAGAGGAAGGCGGGGCTTCTGGGGCCTGGCGGGGAGGGTGTTTATTTATACCCGAGAATGACGCCACCTATGAGCCAGGCCCGTGTTAAAGGCGGTGGTGACCAAGACATACTGGAAGCTTTCATTGTAATGGAAGTGGCGTGAGGGGAGACACATATGATAGGGTAACTTAAGGTAGCAGTAAGTGATATGAAGAAAAAGGGTAAGGGGTTAGAAGATGTACAGAGGTGAAGATGGAGGCTCTTTTAGGCAGGATGGTCACGATGGCCAAAGAGCTAATATTTATTTAAAGAAGGGATTGAATGAAGTTGTGACGGGAGAAGAACGTTCCAGGGAATTCTTAATAATCTTTCAGTCTGCCCCCTCCTCCATCACCAGTCACCATCTTTATCTTTGCTTAGGTCACACCTTATCTGTCACCTGCACAAACAGCCTCCTCTATGTTCTTTTTTGGTTTCTGCCATCCCACCTCTTTCCCCAAGGGAAGTCATTAAAAGGTTCTAATCAGGATAGAGACATGATCTAATTTTAAAGAGACCACACTAGGTATTTTCAATCTGTGGATTGAAATAAGGCAAGGATGGAAGCTGAAGACCAGTTAGGAAACTATCACAGTAACCCTGGTGAGATAATGGGAGCTTAGACAGTTGACAATAATGGTGAGGAGCAAGTGGAACTACTTATTTTGGAGGTTGAATCAAGGGAGCTTGGTGATTGATTGGCTATGGAGGAGTGACATAGATGGTAAAGTTAAGAATTACTAAAAAAAAAAAAAAAAAAAAATTTACTGCTGGGAGCAGACGTAGCTCAAGTGGTTGAGTGCCCACTTCCCATGACAAGCTCTCAGGTTCATCCCCCATACCTCCTAAAAACAAAACAAAACCAAAAAAACACCCAACTCTCATTGGGGAGCAGATGTAGCGCAATGGCTGAGCACCTGCTTCCTATATACCAGGTCTTGGCTTCATTCCTCAATACCTCTGTATATCTAGGTGGATATTGGTGTCATTCTTTGAGATGGGGAACTTGAGAGAAGGAACAAGATTTGGGGTGGACAGGAACATTTTGGACTTGTTAACTTTGATGTGTCAGTAATTTTTTCCCCCAAAATCTCTCCCCTGCCTCCTGTTTCAGTAAATGATATTATTACCATTAATCTAGTTGTCAGACAAATCCTGATTGACCAGTTTGCTCATCCATGTATTTTCCTAATACAACATGTTATAAAATTAACAAAGCCTTGTCAATCCTTTTTTAAAGATTTATTACCCCCCCCCCGCATTGTTTGTGCTTCCTGTCTGTCTGCCCTCTCAGCCTACTTGTTTTACACTCTCTGTGTCCTCTCATCTTCTATTTAGGAGGCACCAGGAACCGAACCCAGGATGTCCCATGTGGGAGGGAGGCGCCCAAAATGTTTGAGCCACTTCCGTTCCCTGCTTTGTTGTGTCTCTTTGTATTTCCTCTTTGTGTCTCCTTGTAGCATCATCTTGTTGTGCCAGCTTGCCACATCAGCCCATTGGGTCAGCTTGCTGTCTTGCTCATCTTCTCTAGGAGGCACCGGGAACTGAACCCAGGACCTCCATGTGGTAGGCGGGTGTCCAAAATGCTTGAGCCACATCTGCTTCCCAGTCTTGTCAATTCTACCTCCAAAATATATCTTGAATTTGTTCACTATACTGTATTTTTACTGCCAAGTTTAGACCAAGTCACATCATCTTGTGCCTAGATTATTGCAGTAGCTTTTTTCCAGCTTTTTATTTTAAAAAGTTTAAAACCTACAGAAACATTGCAAGAATAATACGTGAACCTGTGTACCCTTCACCTCAATTAAATTTGCCAAATTTGTTTTATCTTTACGTATTTATATGTTTTATTTTAAAGAACCATTTGAAAATCAATTGCACACATCCCAAAATACTTTTCCATGTATCTACTAAGAAAAAGGACTATCTCTTATATAATCATAGTGCAATTATAAAATTCAGGAAATTCATTTTCTACACAGCTGCCATAATGAGTTTTCTGAAACTGAAACCATATCACGCCACTCCCCCTTTTAAAACTTTTCATTGGTTCCTAATTGTACTTACAACAAAAATACAAATTTCACAAGGCCATGATCAAAATGAACCCTCACTTACTTCTTTCAGTTTCTTGGTTGTATCAAGTTCTTTCTCACCTCAAGGACTTGACCCAAGCTGTTTTCTGTGCCTGGAATGCTCTTTCTTGTGTTTTTCCTCCTTTTCATCATTCAGCTCTCGGCATAAATATCACTTCCTTAGTTAGGCCTTCCCTGACCACCCAATTTAAAATGTGTTCTCCCCTTATTCATCACCTGTTTATTTCCCTTTTTGCATGTTTTACAAATTTTGGCTGTTTATTAATTGTCCATCTCCTTGAGCCATGAAAACAAGGACCACCAGGGTATACAAACCCAATGCCTAGCACGTTGTAGGTACTTAATAAATGTTTATCAAATGAATGAATATGACCATTGTTATAGTCTGTCATCGTTGTCTCCCTCAGTTTCTATGTCCCAGCCTTATTGAACTATTTGGAGTTTACCTACTCGATCTTGCTTTCTTGGTCTATCTTTTCCTGGGTCTATCTTTGATTTTGCTATCCTCTTTGTTCAGAATGTTTTTTTGAGGTACCAGGATTGAACCCGGGACCTTGTGTATAAGAAGCCTGCTCTCAACCACTGAGCCACATCGGCAACCCGAGTTGTTTTTTTTGTTGTTGTTTTTTAAAGATTTATTTATTTACTTTTATCCATTTTTAATCTCCCCCCACCCCATTTTTTGCTGTTTTTGTGTCCATTCACTGGGCAACTCTCTGTGTCTGTTTCCTGCCCTCTCCTCTCATCCTTCTCCTCCTGTCTTCACCAGGATTCGATCCTGGGAACCTCTGATGTGGGAGAGAGGTGTTCTGCCACCTGCGCCACCTCAGTGGTTTTTCAGTGTGTCTCATCCTGGCTCTCCCTTGTGTCACTCTCCTATTACGTCATCATCCTGCTGTGTGGCTCAGCAGGGCCTGGCGGCCCGCATGCCTTCTATATTTTTCTTTGTTCTACCCGCAGGTCCCAGGGATCAAACCCAGGTCCCTCCATATGGTAGACGGAAGCCCAACCATTTGAGCCACATCCGCCCCGCCCCCCCCCCAGTTGGTTTTATCGTTTGTTTTGCTTGTTGTTTGTTTTTGTCTTTAGGAGGCACTGGGGATCAAACCCGTGGACCTCTCATATGGGAAGCAGGTGCTCAACTGCTTGGGCCACATCCGCTCCCCTGTTAAAGCTTTAATTGTTAAGGAAGTTTTCCTGGAGGAGATGAGGTTTGAGGTAAGTTTTTTTGTTGTTGTTGCTTTTTTTTTTTTTTTCAAGGTACCAGGGATCGAATCTGGGACCTTGTACATGCGAAGTAGGCACTCAACCACTGAGCTACGCCTACTCTGTATTGAGCTAAGTTTTGAAGTATGACCTGGGTTTGAATCTTGAGGAGGAGGTGGCATCACAACTGAAGCCTGAGGAAGGCCAAAGAACTGAAAGGTTAATTGATCATTCACTCATTCCACATTGGATGACACTGAAGAGGCATTAGGCCCTGTGTTCAGTGTTGAGGATACAGATATGAATAAGACATGATAATCTCAAGCCAGAAACCTAGAAGAATGCTCTTGCCTTCATATTTCATAGGCTGATTCCCTCTTATCCATTTAACTGTAACTTCACAGAGATTTCTCCTACCCCTGTTCCCCCACCCCCCATTGTGTCCAACCACTTAGGCCTCCCTTTAATCACCTTCATTAGTACTCACTGAAACTTGCGACAATGTTATTTGTCTATTAACTACTTGTTTTTATCTGTCTCTGTCTCAGCCACTAGGATGTAAGCTCCAAAAGGGCAGGGTTCAATCACTTCTGTCTCATTCACTATTATATTTTGGAAATTAGCCCAGGACCTGTCACATATCAAGCACTCAATAAATACTTGTTTAATGAATGAATGAATGAATGAATGAATGGCTTTCTCAAGAGCACCAGAGAAGCTAGGAGAAAAATGTAAACAAATAATTGCAGTACATTATATATGTGCATGTGGGGCATTAAGATATGCACAGCATGCTATGACACATTAGATTAGGAAAATTACAGCATGGTGGTTAAGAGCAGTCACATTGAAGTGGGATGGCCTAGGTTCAACTGCAGGTTCTGTGTTTACTAGTTGTGTGACATTGGGCAACTTTCTTAACTTTAAGCCTTGATTTACTCATTAGTAAAATGGAGATTCTAGTATTGTCTATGTCATGGGTTTTGTGAGGATTCAAAGGGATACTGCATATAAAATGTCTGTGATATAGTGATGCTCAGCAGATGTTAGCTATAATCATTAGAGGAAATTTGTGACTCCTTAAGAGTGGTGTCCAAGTCTTACAGTTGGTGTTAACTTGTGTTGAATGAATGAAAAAAAAAAGTTGGCCCCTTAGAATCATTCCGAAGGCCAGAATTGACGTTCTAAAGCAAATACCCTCCCTCTGTTTATATTACCCAAGATTTCCACGTCTTTTCTATTTGGAAGAAAGGTTTCCACGTCTTTTCTATTTGGAAGAAAGGTTATCGATTCTTCAGGAGCACCCTGCTTGGAAAGTGATGCCACAGACTGGGCACAGGCATCCTGTTTTAGTTACCACCAGAGGGCACTAACCAGTCAAGTCAATCTCTACCTGCCATTATGAGACAATGAGAAAGCTCTAGGAGGCTGTTTCTGCCATTCATTCTTTTGACAAATATGTTTTGAGCACCTACGATATGCCAAGCAGGATAGTAGCTGGTATATGCTTATGAACAAGGCCTGATGTTCTTTTGGAATTTGTAATCTTGAGCACCTCTTATATGCCCAAGGGCATGGAAGTGGGAGTTCACTTTGTGATTTTGTTGGTTACTGATTGTCTGTTTCCCTACCCTTGGCTTTGAGTCCACAAGACAATTACTTAGTATCTACTTTGTGTCAGACAGTGTGCTAGTTGCTGAGGATACATGGATGAGTAAGACACAGTTGCAAACTACTAATAAACAATATCTTACATGCTCTGATAAAAAAATCATGAGACCAGTCCTGACCTAAGGATGGAAAGCCTGAGTACACAGCTCATTTAACCTAGTAGGCTGTGAGCCTCCCAGGCAGATAAGTTTATCAGCCACCCAGCTTGAGGCAATGACCACAGTTGAGTTTGAGAGTTGATGTGAACTCAAGGAGCAGTTTCAGGTCTGGGTGTCAGATATATGCCCAAGTGGGTTGGGCTAGGGAATCACCATCCTTTGGGTAAGGGTGGGGTTGTGTCAAATTTATGTGGGTGAAATGCTTTGAAGGTGAACTTTCAGCCTATTTGTTTACTTAGAACCTTGTTTGTTTTTTTTCCCCCAAGCAAGCGAGATGGCCATTGTCTGTTTTTGTCTGCTTGTTGTCTGTTTTTTTTTGTTTGGTTTTCTTTAGGAGGCACTGGGAACTGGGGACCTCCCATGTGGGAGGTGGGTGTTCAACTGCTTGAACCATATCTGCTCCCTGCTCATTTGTTTTCCTGGTTGTCTTGCTCATTGTTTTTGTTTGTTGTCTGCTTGTTGTTTTTGCTCCTTGTTTGTCTTCTTTAGGAGGCACCAGGAACCAAACCCAGGACCTCCCATGTGGGAGGCGGGTGCTCAACTGCTGGAGCCATATCTGCTCCCCAGAGCTTTGTTATTAAAGGTGTTGATGTTACCTCCCACGTTTCTGCCTCAGCAAACTTCTTGTCCCTAAATTGAGAGGGAGGGAAAGCCAGAACCAGTCATACAACATCATTTTGTGAGAAGGATTTCATTATCTAGGATTCTCTGCCTTTTCTGAGGGGAGCTCTAAGTCCAGTGGAGTTTGGTATCAAAACCTAGGGAGAGGGGTTGGGGACTAGAGAATGATTCTTTAAAATATTGAGGACTTATCTTTGAGGAAAGTGAACAAAAAAATGAAGGGACTTCTTAAATATGGGCTGCAATAGTGACTTCCCTTCAGATTATACAGTATGGAAAGGGGAAAAAGCCATGACTTTACAGTGGAGAATACCATTCAGCTAGGTGACCAAAATGAACTTTGTGACAAATCATGTTGATAGCACGTTCCCTTGATATGATGTGATGAAAATGGCACTTTACTTCCGTGATCTTCATCCCAGAAACATATAACCCCAGTCTAATAATGAGAAAAATGGCAGACAAATCCCAATTGAGGGCTATTCTAAAAAATACCTGACCAATACTTCCCAAAACTGTCAAGTTTATCAAAAAGAAAGAAGGTTTGAGAAGCTGTCACAGACAAGAGGAAGGAGCCTAAGGAGACACAACTAAATGTGATGTAGTATCCTGGATAGGATCTGGAACAGAAAAAGGACCTTAGGTAAAAACTAAAGAAATCTGAAAAAAATATGGACTGTAGTTAATAATGATGCATCAATATTGGTTCATTAATTGTAACAAAAGTACTTTATTAATTTAACATGTTAATAATAGGGGAGCTGAGTCAGGTTTATGGGAACTCTGTTCTAAATTTGTAAATCTAAAACTGTTATAAAAATAGTCTATTTTTAAAAACAAATTGAAGGAGATGGTGTCTAGAATACAAGTATGACTGTAAAATTTTTTTCTTCTAAGTTCCTAATTACATATTATTTACCATGTGTCAGTCACTGTGCTAAACGCTGAACATAAATGATCTCCTTTGAGCATCACAATTGCTTGTGTTAGGTATAATTAACCCACTTTTAGAGAAGCTGATATTACAGAGGTAATGTAATATAAATGGTGGAGCCAGGGTTGGAACCAAGACTTCTGATCCCGAAATTCCAAGTCTGTGGAACCCTCAGTTTCCTTGCTTTCTTAGGAAACATTTAGTCAATTATCATAGGAAGTGCTTTCTTTAGAGAAAGGGGTACTCTAAAATCAAGAGGACTTAAGACTGTCTGCACATCTCACTTCAATCATGATTTTCCCCAAATTCCTCACTTCCAGGTT
>PVKH010046849.1:0-10355 GCA_004027955.1 Chaetophractus vellerosus | reverse complement strand
CCTCTCTGCTTCTCTCTAATCCCTGCTTCTACTTGAGTCCACCCCCACCGAGGGGTGGGGCTCAACGTCTCACTGACGTGGCAATTAACGCCCTACTCATAACTTAATCATGCCCAGATGAACAGATGAGCTTACAAACATAATCTAACTTATATTTTTGGAATTCATAATTAATTCAAACTCAAACCACTACACCACCCGTGGCCACTGTGCCCAGCAACCCCTCAGGGATCCTGGGGTGGCATGGGGAGCCATGTTAAGGTGCTGAGGAGGGCCCAGGCCACGCTGACTGCTCTTCCTGCTGTCTGGCTGAGCCTTCCAGCAGCTCTGTCCTCCCTGTGCAGAGTCAACTCCCCCTCACAGGGTCTGCTCCCTGCTGGGCAACCAAGTGGTAAAAGGCCCACCTGTCTAGCATGTGGAGCTTTCTTGCAGAATTTCCCCCTTGCCAGCCTCACCCTACTTCCAGAGTGAGCTGTCTAAGTGCAAGTCCTACCACACCCCCTCTGTGTAGAGACCCGCCCAGGGCTCCCACTGCTGCAATGCAGGGGACAAATGCCCAGGCAGCTGGGGACGCGCCTGCCCACATCCTAGCCTCACTGGCCTGAGGTCTACTGCCATGTTCCAGCCACCCAGATGATGTCCCCTGCCCCAGCACGCCCCATCCCCTCCCAGACAAGTCTCCCTGCCTGGCATTCTATCCACATCCTCGCCACCTGGTTGACTCCTATTTGAGCTTGACCACGTAGCTGTGACCACATGCCTTGGTTCATGCCATCCTGCCCCACCCCAGCCAACTTCGTTCCTTAGTCAGGATGGGCTCAGCTGCAGGACCATCCAGTAGGTCCAGCCTTAGGAATGGGGCTGAGGAAGACAAAACTAGGGAACCCAGGGCAGGGGCTAAACTACTCAAATACTGCCTCCTTGGCGAAGCCTTCTCAGACTCGTGTATCCATTATTCCGCTGCCATCACTCTATCTGGGCTGTCACAATACACGGGTGAATAAAAGACTGCAACTTCAGGTGGCAGTTATTGTTTCAGAGAGAATAAAACAGGGAGGTGTGATAAAGAAAACCAAGGAAGAAGCCATTGTAAGCCAGTTGGGGAAGGTCTCACTGAGGGGCAGCATTCGAGCTTGACCCAAGTGATGGAGAGTTGTCAACTGTGTAAATGTCTGAAGGCACATTGCAAAGACCACTAATCTACAACAAGAATGTCTTGTTTGAGGAACAGAAAGAAAGCCTCTGTGGCTGAACATGGAGAAGACTGGAGAGCGAGGCAGGCCACTAGAAGGTTACAAGGGCCAGTTTGCACAGGGCTGTGTAGGACAGTGTGGGAAGGTGGCTTTTACTCAGTTCACGTACTTCAAACGTGATTCTGGGTGCTAAATGGAGACCAGATTGTAGAGGACCAATGGGGGAAACAGAAAGACCACCTGGGGGGCGATGGCCATGATCCAGTTGTGAGAAGAAGACAGATCGAGGTGTCAGGACAAAGGTAGAAGGTTGCAGACTCTATTTGGGAAATAGAGCCAACAGGACCTGCTGATGAGTGATAGGAAGGGATCTGTGGACAATTCCTTTCTCACCTGACTGACAGAGCAGATGGTGAAACCGTTTATCGAGATGGAGGCTCTAGGGGGCCCTATCAGTCAGGGATCAATGTAAGAACCGGAGACCGCTCCAGGAACTCCAGTCATAAAAAGGTGGACAATGGGGAGTTGTAGAAAACCAGAGCCAGGAGGCTCTGCTGGACTTGTCCCATTGCCATGTGCTGCAGTGCAATCCCAGGGTCCAGGAGCTGTGGCCTCTGCCTCAGCTGGCTCACCGCAGGAACCTCGGATGGGGTCTGCTCCTGCAAACACTCGTGTCACTCAGAGCTGGCTTGTCAGCTACCATAGGCAGACAACTGTGGCCACTGTGGCGGCACTGTGGATAAAGCTGCCGTGAACCTTTGCAGGCAAGTATCTGTCTGATTTCCTGTTTTCAATTTGAACCTAGGAGTGGAATGGCTGGGTCACTTTTTGAGAAGCTGCCAAACTGTTTTCCACAGCAACTGTACCGTTTTACACTGCCAACAGCAATGTGTGGATGTTCCCAATTTCTCTACATCTCCATAAGGCTTCTTATTTCTTTTCTATTATTTTTAAAGGAGTGTAGGTTTACAAAAATATCATGCAGAAAATAGAATCCCCATATGCCACACTATTATTAAGGCCTTGCATTAGTGTGGCACGTTTGTTGCAATTGATAAAAGAACATTTTTATAATTGTGCTATTAACCTGAGTCCATGGTTCACATTAGGGTTCACTGTGCTGTATAGTCCTATGGATTTTTTAAAGTATTCTAGTATCATATGTACAACCTAAAATGTCCCCCTTTAACCACAGTCAGATATATAATGCCGTGCTTTTAAATATGTTTCCAATGTTGTGCTACCATCACTACCATCCATTTCCAAAACTTTTCCATCAACTCAAATAGAAACTTTGTACAATTTTAAGCATTAACCCCCCATTCTTTACCCCTATCCCAAGCCTTAATATCCTGTATTCCAGTTTCTGATTCTGGGAATTTGCTTATTCTTATTTTTCCATATCAGTGAGATCATACAATATTTTTCCTTTTGTGTCTGGCTTATTTCACTCAAGGCTCATCCATGTTATAGCACGTATCAGAACTTCATTCCTTTTTCGGTTGAATAATATTCCGTCGTATGTATAAACCACATTTGACTTATCCATTCATTGGTTGATGGACACTTGGGTTGCTTCCATCTTTTAGAAATTGTGAATAATGCCACTATGAACATTGGTGTATTAGGGTTCTCTAGGGAAGTAGAATCAACAGGAGATATCTGTCAATAATATGAGATTTTATGAGTCTCTCACGTGACCGTGGGGATGCACAAGTCCAGGTTCCACAGGCAGGCTGCAAACAAGGGGCTCCGATGAAAGTCCAATGAAGGTCATTGACGAGTTTCTGGGAGACGTTGTCTGTCCAAAGATGAGCTGGGAAATTCTCTCTGAATGCTGAAATCACTTTCCCTTTTAAAGAATTCAACTGATTGGTTAAAGTGTCACTCATTGCTGATGGCAATCTTCCTGGTTGATGTAGATGTAATCAGCCATCTCTGCAGCAAACTCTCTGGTGATTAGAGTCCATAAATGTCCTTGTATTACAATTAGCCCAGTGCTCGCTGGACCAAACACCTGGGCACAATCACCTGGCTGAGTTGACGCATTAGCCTAACCTTCACAATTGTTCAGGTCCTTGCTACCATCTCTTGGGTATGTACCTAGAAGTGGGATTGCCACACCATATGGTAATTCTATGCTTAACTTTCTGAGGAATCACCATACTGTCTCCCACAGTGGCTTCACCGTTTTACATTTCCATCAACAATGAATGAGTGTTCCTATTTCTCCACAGCCTTTTCAACACTTGTCATTTTCCATTTTTTTAGTAGTAACCATTCTACTGGGTGTGAAATGGTATCTCGTTATGGTTTTGATTTGCACTTTCCTGATAGCTAATGATGTTGAGTATTTTTTCATGTGCTTTTTGGCCCTTTGTATATCTTCTTTGGAGAAATCTGTTCAAGTCCTTTGCGCATTTTTAAATTGAGTTTTTTTGTCATTTTGTTGTTGAGTTATAAGATTTCTTTATATATTCTGGATATTAAACCCTTATCAGAGATATGATTTCCAAATATTTTCTCCCATTCTTTTGTTGTCTTTTCACTGTCTTGATAATGTCCTTTGATGCACAAAAGTTTTTAATTTGATAAAGTCCAGTTTATCTACTTTTTTTCTTTTGTTGCTTGTGCTTTTCGTATCAGATTTAAGAATCTTTTCCCAAACATGAGGTCATGAAGTTTTCCCCCCATGTTTTCTTCTAATGATTTTATGGTTTTAGCACTTGTATTTAGGTTGTAGATACATTTCGAGTTAAATTTTGTATATGGTATGAGGTAAGGGTCCAACTTCATCATTTTTGCATGAGGAATTCCAGTTTACCCAGCACCATTTGTTGGAGAGACTATTATTTCCCCCATTGAATAGACTTGGCAGCCTTGTCAAAACTCAATTGGCAACAGATGTGTGGGTTTATTACTAGACATTCAAATCTATCCCATGGGTCTGTATGTCTATCTTTGTTCCCATACCGCAGGGTTTTTATTACTCTTAGCTTTGTAATAAGTTTTGAAATCAGGAAGTGTGAGTCCTCCAAATTTATTCTTCTTTTTCAAGATGGTTTTGCTGGTTTGGGGCCCCTTGAAATTCCATATGAATTTGAGGATTGGCTTTTCCATTGATATTAAAAAAGAGGAAAGGATACTGGAATTTTGATAGGGATTATGTTGATTCTATAGATCACTTTGGGTAGTACTGACATCTTAACAATATTAAGTCTTCCAGTTCATGAACATGGGATGTCTTTCCACTTATTTAGGTCTTCTTTAATTTCTTTGAACAATGTTTTGTAGTTTTCAGTGTACAAGTGTTTCACCTACTTGGTTAAATTTATTCCTAGATTTTTTTTTTCCTTTAGGTAATATTGCATGTGCAATTGTTTCCTTAATTTCCTTTTTGGATTGTTCATTTCTGATGTATTGAAACAAAACTTATTTTTGTGTGTTGATCTTGTACCCACAACTTTGCTAATTTGTTTGCTAGCTGTGACAGTTTGAATTTGGTGAATCCCAAAAAGAGATTATGTTTTTGAACTAATCCATTCCTGGGGTGTGAGACCCTTTGATTGCATTCAGTTCCGTTGAGGGACTTTGATTAGATCATTTGGTTAGATCGCTGTTGATTGGACTACCTCGGTGAGGCCTGACTTAGGTTGGGTCTCTACCCTCTTGCTGGGCCTTATATAAAAGGAGACACAGAGGAAGAGACACCCAGAGCTCTGCCATTTCGATCTTGCCATGTGAGAGAGAGGACTGCAGGAAGACAGAGTAGCTCTGAGAGGCTGAGAGAGATCCCAGAGTCTGGGATCAGCAGAGCACAGAGTAGTGGAAAGAGGCCCCTGAGGGGCTGGGCCCACAAAACAGCTCAAGCCTAAGGAGACAAGCCCTTCCATATACCTGAGCCTGGAGGGGAAGGCAGGGACCTCGGCAGAGACTGGCAGACCTGCCATCTTACCTTGCCACGTGGCAGGACACCAGGATCACCAGTAGCTGGAGTTGGAGAGACCATCTGTCATGGTTCCTTGATTTGGATGTTTTAGCAGACTTGGACCTGTAAGCTTTTACCCCTAATAAATTTTCCATTATGAAAGCCAACCCATTGCTGGTATCTTGCATTGGCAGCCTTTGGATCTTCTTCTGGGTCTTAGGGGGAAAGCTTTCAGTCTTTCAGTGTTGAGTATGATGTTAACTGTGAGATTTTCATAAATACCCCCTCATCATGTTGAGGAAGTTCATTTCTATTCCTATTTTCTGAGTGTACTTATCATGAAAAGATGTTGGATTTTATATCAGGAAAGGATGTTTGATTTTATCAAATGCCTTCTCTGTGTCTATTGAGATGATCATGTGGATTTTCCTTCATTCTACTAACATGGTACATTACATTGATTGATTTTCTTATGTTGAACCAGCTCACATTTGTGGGAAAAGTCTTACCTGGTCATGGTGTATAATCTTTTGAAAATGCTGTTGGATTCAGTTTTCTAGTATTTTGTTGAGGATTTTTGCATCTGTATTCATAAAGGATATTGGTCTGTAATTTTCTTTTGTTGTGGTGTCTTTATCTGGTTTTGTTATCAGGGTAATGTTGGCCTCATACACTGAGAAAGTAAAGTTCCTCCTTTTCAGTTTCTTGGAAGTGATTAAAGATTGGTGTTAATTCTTTAAATGTTTGGTAGAATTCAGCATCTAGGCCTAGAATTTTCCTTGTTAGGAGGTTTTTGGTTACTGATTTAATCTCTTTATTTGTTATAGTTCTGTTGAGATTTTCTATTTCTTCTTGAGTCACATTAGATAATTTGTGTTTCTAGGAATGTGTTCATTTCATTTAGATTATTTAAGTGGTTGGCAATCAATTGTTCATATATCCTCTTATGATCATTTTTATTTCTGTAAGGTTGGTAGTAATATCCCCTCTTTCATTTATGATTTTAGTTGTTTGTATCTTCTCTGTTTTTTTTTGTCACTCTAGCTAAAGGTTTAACAATTTTATTGATCTTTTGAAGAACCAACTTTTGGTTTCATTGATTCTCCAGATTGTTTTACCATTTCCTATTTAATTTATCTCCACTCTCATCTTTTTTATTTCCTTCCTACAGTTCACTTTGGCCTTTGTTTGCTTTCTTTTTCTAGTTCTTCCAGGTGTAAGGTCAGGTTACTAATTTGAGATCTATATTCTTTTTAATATAATTGTTTACAGCTATAAATTTGCCTCAGAAACTATGTTTGCCGTATCCCATAAGTTTTCTTATGTTGTGTTTTGTTTTCATTTATTTGTGTCAAAATATTTTATAATTTCCTTTGTGATTTATTCTTTGATCCATGTAATGTTTAATTTCCACACATTTATGAATTTTCCAGTTTTTCTTGTTTTGATTTCTAGCTTTATTTCATTGTGGTCGGAGAAAATACTTCATACGATTTAAATTTTAAACAAATTTTAAATTTGTTGAGAGTTGTTTTCTGATAATTTCTGATCTATCCTGGAGAATGACTCATGTGCACTTGAGGAGAGTGTGTGTTCTCCTGTTTTTGGATGGAGTGTTCTATATATCTGTTAGGTAGTTGGTTTTTGTTTTGTTCAAGTCCTCTATTTCCTTATTGATATTATGTCTAGGTATTCTATCAGTTTTCAAAAATGGTATATTGAGGTCTCCAGCTATTATAGTAGAAATGTTTATGTCTTAGTTTCACTGGCTTCTAAGACAAATAGCATACAATGGGTTGGCTTATGATTTTGAGGCTAGGACAAGTCCAAAATCAAGGTGTCAGGAAGGCAATGTTTTCTCCCTGAAGACTGTGGTTTCTGGTACTGGCTGCTAGTGATCCTTGGGTCCTTGGCTTCCCTGTCACATGGCAGTGCACACGGCAACATCCTCTCTGGGTTCAGTTAATTTCTAGCCCCTTCTCCTCTACATGGCGTTCTCTTCTTAAAGCCTCTGGTAGTAGGATTAAGGGCCACCCTGATTCAGTGGGCCCACAGCTTAAATAAAAATAACATCTTCAAAAGGTCCTACTTACAACGGGTTCACACCCATAGGGATTTGGGTTAAAATCGAGAACATTTTTTGAGGGGTACAGAAGTCAACCTGCCACATTCTACTCTCTTGACCTGAAAAAGACACGTTCTTCCCACATGCAAGAATACATTCACTCCAGCACAACATCCCCACCCCCATTTTTTTAAATCAAAAACATCCCCAAATCCTTAAGTCATTGTAGTAACAGTGCTAATTACAAGTCTCATCAAAATCAGTTCAGGGTGTGGTCTGCCCTAGGGCAAAATTCTTCTCTATCTGAAGACCTGTAAAACCCAGAAAAGCAAATTATTTGATTCCAAAATATGATGTTAGGACAGGCATAAGATAAGCATTTTCATTCCAGAAGAGAGAAACTGGAAGAAAAACGGGGGTCACAGATCCCAAGCAAGTCCAAAACCCAGGAGGGCAAACTGCACCAGAACACGAGTTCTGAGAGTCCTCTCCAGATTGATGCTTCGTGCTCCGGCCCTGGCAGAGCAGCAGCGCTCCCCCCGGCAGTGGGGCTCAGGCCCCATCCCTGCGGAGGGTCACGACGGTGGCCAGGCTCTCCCTCCATCCCTGAGCGTTGGGACGGCAGCCAGGCTTGCCCCGAACCCCAGGGCCTCGGCCCACATCTCTAAGCACCGGGCACCCTCCCTGAACATCAGGCTCAAGGCCGGGCAGAAGCTCTTCCCCTCCAGCTTCTCTCCCACTCGCATGGCAGGCCTGCCCTCTTCCAGTCCAGGCCTCTGCTCCCACGTTTCTGCCCTTGAGTCACCCTTCCTTCGGTTTGCCCCTTCTCTATGCCTTTCAGCCCAGGCTGGCAGGTGGTTCTGCTCACGGATTTTTCAAAAGCCTTCTTGGCTTTGTGTGCAATGCACAGAGGTTCAAACAGTCAGACAAAGGACTTTCCACAGTTCCTTCCCGGGTGACGGCATTTCCAGCCCCGGCTTCCTCTGAAATGGCTGCCTGGGTCATTTTCAGGCACACACCCAAGCAAAGTGTTGTCCAGATAAACCCTCCCATGGAAAGCTGCTCTCCGGGGTCTCACTTCCTGGAGCTCAGGGAGGTGCCCGATAGAGCTGCTTCTGACCCCAGTCTCAGAGCACATTTTCTGGATAGGCTGAGAGTTTTCAATATCATCAGTTTCTGGCTCCTTTGTGCTTTTATACAAATCCATTTAATGATGCGATATCGGCTCCGGCAGTCTCCTTAAACATGCACTTATCAGCGGGCGCGAGATTCACAATATTTATCAGGTTTCGGACTCGGGCTTTGCCCTCTCCCAGTGAGACCTCTGTGTCAGCTGTGAGTGGGTATCAGCCCTGCTAGGGAACAACCGAGTGGCGCAGCAGTGAAGAGGTGGGGTCTCTGCTCTCTGGGGCTGTGAAAGTTGACTTCAAGGGACCATGCTCTCTTTGAACTGCAGTTATCCTCTGCTATTTGCACAGTTGCTATCTGAAATTCATTCTAATTACTTACCAAAAAATTCCCCCATATTCACTGTTCAAATGGAAAGTGGACGTAATGAATCCCTGCTGGAGTTGCAGGAGTCCTGGTGAGAGGACGCAGACTGTCCCACAGGCGCATCTTGGCTGTTGTCCCAGGAGGGCCATGTCTCAGGGGCTTTGCTAACAAGCCTTGTGCATCCTGCTACTGGCTTTGGTGCCGGGTAAAGGGAAAGACTAATTTGCCTCTAGTTTGGGTCAGCTTCCAAAAGAAGGAGCATGGAGACTGGAATGTTTGGGAAAGTGATTTCTTGAGGGAGTGCAGCCGTCAGAAACCTGTAAGGAAATGAGGGGAACAAATGAGGAGAGGGGAGGAAACCTGGTAAGACGTGGTTCTCCATCAGGCAAGCCGCAGCCGGGTCACTGGAGCAGGAAGCACCTCACAGAGTCGTTCCTCCTGGAGAAAAAAGGTCAGCCTCTGTGCCCCTCTATCAGGGAAAGGAATAACCTTCTAGGCATTTCCGGGAGATTTTCAGAAAGGTGTCGCTGTGAGCTGCCAGCAGGCACCACTCGCTGCAGCTGGGGACCAGCCTGGTGGGTGGGGGCCAATATAGCACAACGTCGGCCCCTTGAACCCTCAGATATACTTGCCCCTCGTGCTCACTTCACCCCATACAGGCACAGCCTCTCCGGGATTCTGGTTGGTCACAATTTCTGGGGAAACTTACAAGAAGAGGGGTTAGTGGGATTAACCAGTTTGGGCTGCTGTAATTGATATCACTGCCCCCCCCATTCCAGAGTCCCCTCCCCCTTGGCTAGCACTTCTGCTTGGTCCAGGTGGCCTGGAGGGGTCATCGAGACCCTTATCCTCGAGGGGTCTGAGTCCCTGGATTCCCTTGTCAGGCTGTGGTTGCTGTAAGTTGTTTATTACAGTTACAACAGGGCACGGGAGTACCAGGAGGCACCCACTGCTGTAACTCTGAAAGCAAAACATGTGCCTTCCTGCCCCATTATGCAGCAGCAGTCCTACGCCCTCGTGATGATAAGGCTCAATTACCTCTGTCAATAAGGTAATGCCTTTCTCTGCCTGCCTGGCTACCGGCTCAAGCAGCCAAACATGACCAGGTGGCGATTGTACGTTTACGTTTAGTGGAATTCTGACTGTATCCCCTGCTGGAGGCACAGCCCCCTCTAGCAACTAGGTCCGCTAGACCCATAAAACCTAAAGACATGGGTACAGATAGCACAGATCCCCCACGGGGGTCACTGGGAGTGATGACAAGCCCTTGATTGCCAGACCCATGTATCTTACCTTTTAGGGGCACAGCGTCTTCCCAAGGCCATTAGTTTAGAGCATGTTTTAGTGTCCTAGGCTGCTTAAGCAAATACCATGAAATGGGCTGGAGTAAACAATAGAATTAGCTTACAATTTTGAGGCCGGGAAAATGTCCAAATCAAGGCACCATCAAGGCGATGCTTTCTCCCCAAGACTTTGGCATTTTGAGGCAGGCTGCTGGTGACATTTGGTCCCTAGCTTTTCACATGCCAAGGTACATGGCAGCACTTCCTGATCTCTTCCCTCTCCTGCATGTTCCATTCATACGGATCTAGGAAAAAAATACTTGCTGGTTTTGCAGGTAGCACACAGGGGTCCCAACCATCAGGCAGAACTTTCCACAAATCCCTCCTGGATA
>PVKH010046848.1:0-10549 GCA_004027955.1 Chaetophractus vellerosus | reverse complement strand
GAACACAGCAAGAACAAGCAGAAAGGGGGGGTATGTGTAACAACAACAAAAAAATTACCACTTACTATGGTCCATAGCTTACATTCGGTATATTTTTTCCATATGCCCCCTATAATTAACACCATGTATTATTACAGTACATTTGTTTTAATTCATGAGGGAATGCTCTCATATTTGTGCTGTTAACCACAGTCCATCATCCACTAATGGTTCCCTGTGTTATACAATCCCATGACTTGTACAATCCATCTAAAGTGTACACTCAGTGGCTTTTAGTTTTATCAGAGTTGTGTTGTCATCGCCTCAATTTTAGAACATTTTCCCTTACTCAAATAGAAAAAATCCCATATCCTACTACTGTTGACCCTTAGCATTGATATGTACCTTCTTTAACATTGATGCAAGAATATTACAATATTGCTGGTAATTATGGTCAATAAGTTACATTAATTGCATTTTCCCAAGTATCATCATATTATTATTACCTTGTAACAATGACATACATTTGTTCTGGTTCATAGAACATTCTTGTATTTGTGCTATTAACCACAATCTTTATCCATTATGTTATACAGTCTCTAGATTATTCTCTAGCTTTCTTTCAATTAAAATTTATATCCCTAGACCACCCATTTCAGCTGCAATCACATTTGTAATTCAACAGTATTAATTATACTGACTATAATGAGGTACCAACTTTATCCATTTCTACACATTTATAATAAAGCTATTAAAAATTCTATACACATTAAGCATCAGTACCTCTTTTTTACCTTCATTTTGTCTCCTAGTAAACTATACTCTAGATTTAAACTCCACACATTTACTCATTGTATTTAGTTCAGATTAGGGAAACCATACAAAATTTGTACTTTTGCATCTGGCTTATTTGACTCTACCTAATTCCTCAAGGTTCATCCATGCTGTTGTATGCATCCCAATTTCATTTCTTCTTACAGCAGCATAGTGTTCTATCATAGGAATATACCACATTTTGTTTATCCACTCTTTGGTTAATGGACATGTGGATCATTTCCCTCTTTTGACAATGGTGAATACTGCTGCTATAAACAACAGGGTGCAAATGCTTGTTCCTGCCCTTGTTTTCAGTTCTTCTGGATATATTCCTGTACAGGATTACCAATTCATATGACAGTTCTATATTTAGTTTCCTGAGGAACCACCAAACTGTCTTCCTCAGAATCTGCACCATTTTACATTCCATCCATCAGTAAAGGAGAGTTCTTATTTCTCCACATCCTCTCCAGCACTTGTAGTTTTCTGTTACTATTTATTTTTCATCTTCTTCTTTAGTAATAAATTATTTAAAGCATGTCAGCTTTGTCATTATCTTTAATCCAAGGGTTATTTAGGAGATTATTATTTAATTATTGTGAAGTTAAGAATATTTTTACTCTCCTTTGTTATCAACAAATTTGTTGTATAAACAGAAGATATAGCTTGTAAAATCTCAACATTTAAAATTTGATTAAATTTTCTCTTTGTTAAATGATAGATGTTGGAATTCAGCTAGCACAATAGGTCAGTGTTTGGCAGTGGGTCTATTAAATAATTGAGCATTGAACAAGAACCAAAAGTCATAGTCCCTATCCTAAAGAAATAACTAGGAATATATTTATGTACAAGACAAAGCTTTATGTACAAATATATATGTTGCAAACTTATGTGGTGGAAAATATAAATGTCTAAGTATGTAACAATAGAATGATTAAATAAATTGTCAAATGTCAATACATATGTATGATAAAATTTTATTTAGTCATTAAAATGTTTTCCCAATTCCAACTGGAAATTTATTTCACGGAAGTTCCATAAGGGAGAAAAATCATCTAGATAGATGCAATTAACATAAATTATTGACTGTAAGGAAATATGTATCAGGTGTTCATTGATAGAAAAAACAGGAAATAAGAAAAGGAAGGAAGGAAGTGAAAGAGAAAAAGATAAAAAGAAAGAAAATAGAAAAGACATGGAAGGAAAAAAACATAATGGCAGTGACCAATACTAGAGGAAAAGAGATCTAAAATAAATTATATCCATATCATAAAATATTTTTAGCCCTCTAACATTAAAACTTAGAATTAAGTCAATTGAGAGAGATCATTCCTTGCATGAGAAAAACCAATATATGGGAGAGCAGGTAAATATCATTTCATTTTGTAAAACAACAATGAAAATGACCCAAAAAACCCTCAAAACTATATAAAAGTTTGTGAATAAGTTTGTGTTTATAGAATAGTCTGGAGCATAAAAATATAGAGAAATGCACTCATTTGAAGCAAGAGGAACTTATATTGGTGAGGCAAGGGATAGAACATAAAAGCAGAATACCGAATAATATAGGGAAGGCAAAAATAACTGTGGCTTATACATGAAAGTTAGGAAGAAAATAAGAAAAAAATAAAGAAGGAAAATAAACTATTTAAACTCATATTTAGGCATCCTGGGAAAAATAACATTTTTTTTTTTTTTAAATACTTTTTTTTTTTTTTTTTTAAGATTTATTTATTTTATTACATATCTCCCCTTCCCCCCGCTGCGGCGACGCGCCGAGAGTGGTCACTGCACAGGCGCGGCTTTCCCCGCTTGTGGGCGGTCTCTGCGTCCGTTCACGGCCGGCTTTCAGTTCGCGGGTGGCTGGCTGCGCTCCATCCGCGGGCGACCTGCCCTGCCCGTGGCGGCTTTTGCCATGTCCGTGGCAGATTCTTGCCCTGCCCACGGCGGCTCCGGCCCGCCCATGGCGGCTTGCCATTCTCAAGGCGGTCTGCCCGCTAGGAGAGGTCCCCGGGAATCGAACCCAGGGCCTCCCATGTGGTATGCCGGTGCCCTATCCACTGGGCTATCGAGCCGGCCCCGGAAAAATAACATTTATAATCTTAAGTGAAAATTCAAAGATATAGTCCTGCATATATTGAATGATATCAAATTTATGTAAATACATTTAAATAAAAATGTATACATAATATGAATTTGTGTTTCAGAAAACATTATTCTATATACAATATGCATAAAGATATTGGTGAAACAATAATGGAAAAATACTTAAAATGATTTTTTAATAGTAACACCATGAGTGATAATTATTTTCTACTTTGTACCATATTTTCTAGGATGCCCAAGGAAGATAGAGCTATGTAATGAAGGGGATAAAGTGGACTTTTTTGGAATCTCACATTTATCTGCAGTACAAATTTGGGCAAGATTTTTCACTTCTTCAAGCCCCAGGGTCCAATTCTTTAGGATAGATACAATAACAATAGCACCACATAAATTGTTCCAAAGATTAAATGAGATTACCTATGTGAAATTGCTTATAAATTATAAAGATATATTAGATATATATCTACATATGGATTTAGAGGTGTAGATAGCTAATTACAATCACTTACATATATGACAAATATTTATTGAGCTCCAACTTTGTTCTCTGCATGGTAGTGAACAAATAAAAGATCCCTGTGTTCAAAAAATTTGTATTCTCATGAGTAGGAAAGACAATAAGAAAATAAGCAAATATAAAATCTGGTAGAGTGATAGTTTGAAGTCCTTTTTTGAATCCCAAAAGATTATGTTCTTAAATCAATTCATTCCTGTGGGTGTGTTACCCTTTGATTGCATTAGATTCACTTTGATTAGATCATTTTCAGTTTGATCACTTTAGGGTGTTTGATTGGATCATGTGAGTGAGGCATATGGAAGGTTAGATCTCTGCCCTCTTTCTGGGTCTTATATAAACAGACCACACACAGAGGCACACAGAAAAAATGAACCACAGACATCTTTACCCTGCCATGTGTGAGAGTGGACTCAAAGATCACTAGCAGCCAAAGCTGAAGCATGAAGCCTCCAAGAGGCTGGGTCCACAGAGTAGCTCAAGGCTGAAGAAACAAGCCACAGCTAGGCTCACGGAGAAAGGAGAGCAGCCGAGGCTGAGAGAGGAGGCCCAGAAAGAGACAAGCCATATACCTGATCACCCACAGCTGGGCTCCAGGAAGACTCCACCGAGCCCAGGGAGGAAGGCTGGGACATCAGCACAGATGGGCCGCCATCTTGCTTTGCCCTGTCGCAGGATGCCAGGATCACCAGTAGCTGACTTTGTTGAGAAAGCACCTCTGCTGATGCTTGATTTGGACATTTTACAGCCTCAGAACTGTAAGGTTTTACCTGAAATAAAATTCCCATTATAAAAGCCAACTAATTTCTGGTGCTTTGTATTGGCAGTCCTGTTGCAAACTAAGACAGGTAGTATAAGTGGTAAAAATAATAAAATAAAATAAAGTAAAATAAAATAATTAAAATAAATAAAATAAAGCAAAGTGGGAGGGTAGAGTGTGATGGGGTTGTTCAATTTGTTAGAGTAGACCTTAGGTCTCTGGAGGTAGCATGCAAGCACAGATATGAATGGAGATAGTCATGTGTATATGGTGTAAAGCTTCAGAAGAGACAGAAAGTGCAAAGCCCTTGAAGGGGTAGCCTGGTTGGTATATTGTAGGAACAGCAAAAAGCCAGTGTTGATGGAAGTAAACAAGTACAGGCAACAATGGTAGATGATTTTGACAGATGTAAGGACATGCTAAGACTTGTATAGACTCAAAACATCAGTTGATCTTATTCTTAGTGCATTGGGAAGTGACTGGGGGCTTTTGAACTGTGTAGTGTAAAATGAATGGTTCATGTTCTGAACAGATTTGTTTTTATGGATATGTTATTGAATGGTGTCTTATAAAGTTGTGCATTGCTTTCTCTTTAAAAATAATGACAAATCTAAACTCTTACAATTCACATTTGAACTATTAAAAGAGCTATACAAATTATTTTTTTCCTTTCTTCAAGCTCTTCTTATTTTCCTTTATTTTAGCAGTCAATACAATCCCCCTCAGATGCTATTACATGAATTCTCTGCCAAATTTCAGTGGCTTTGAATTTCCTACTACAATAGATTTTATTGGTTGTGTTATAAGTGTAAATTTGACATAAAATTGCTTAATTTCGGTATGCTTTGATTCCCAACCAATATTTTTATCTGAATTATTTGAACAGGAGAAAAGCTTATTATTTTCCTAAGGATTTTTCAATAGCCTGCTTTTGAATTAGGTAAGCTCTGACTATGAAAGGTGATGCATCAGTATAGCAGTATGATTCACACCATAGCTATGCTTGTGCCTACTATAAGTGCTTCTCTGTATGTACAGATTCATGGCAAAGGAAGGAAGAAGATAAAGGAGAAGGGCTATTCTTTTTAGCCCACAGTCATGAATTTTTAAAATAAACTTATCCTATTGGTGTGTAAACATCATGGATATAAACTTCAGACCTCATTATATAAGCTTCATTTAGTAGAACTCAATTATTTTTCTAATTTTTTTCTAGGTAATGTATCATTTCTCTTATTAAGGCCCTAAAATATTGGTCACAAAAATGAGCTTTTTGCAATGATTTATTTTATCCTGTCAAAAATCCAGCAATCTCTATTATAAAGTTTAGCTTAATATAGCTTCACTGAAACAGATGGCCATTGGTGGAGTAAGGTAATAAGTAGATAATATAAGATTTTGCCTATACTCACAGCCTTGAGAAGGGAATACTAGATTGAAAAATCACCTAGATACATTGCATGACATAGACCTCTTCATGATCTAATAATGAAATAGGTAATTCCTCACAAAGCAGGAAACCTCAGGATCTCACTACAGTGTTGTGACTGTCAGCCCTTCTATATGGTGAGTAACCACACTATTATGGTTGACAAATATCTCACATAATATCCCTTTATCTATACAAAATATCTGAATCAAAATTTGTTCATAATCAAAAAGAATATGCAAGGTAAAGAACTGCTTTCCTTTTTATGGAACTAATCATATACTGCCTTGAAATGACCTTTCTATTTACAATTTTATGTTTGCCTTGAAATGTATGAGCCTTGAAAGTCAATTCTTTATATCTCCCAGGGCAAGTGACATACTTCCCTATACTTTTAAGCACTGTTAAATCTTGTAAAATTTTCACATTAATTGTAGTTTTGAAGATAGAATTAATGCAGAAATAATAGATACATTGATCTCCCAAAAATATACTATAAAACTTCTTCACATCTTATTATATATATTTATATATACATACACATATATGTACATATATAGTACTGGCACTTTGCACAACTTAAATAAACACTCTTCGTTCTGAATACCATATGAATAATACCCTTGAAATGTTGTGCAACATAGTAGCTCTGTATTTGATTGTAAATAAAGATAATTTTAAAAATCATTTTCATGAAGGAGATAATTGATGAAAAATGCAAAGATGTCAGTTATCTTACTCACTCACCTAGATATGCATATTTGTGAAGGACACATTAAAACAGCAAATCAAAATTACTTCATTTCATTTTCTCTTAAGTAAATCACTTATATGACATATCTCTTTAAAGGACTTAAGAACAATTTGCTCTAATTTTGAATTAAGTCCCACCGGTATGGCATAAAATAATTGAATTCCATATTCATCTTTCTCCTGATGTTTTCCTTTGAACACTATAAATGAACTCTTAAAAATTCTTCCTCAAATCCTCTTTTATATAGACTTTTCGTGTTCCATGATATTAGAAACCTCTCTAAGATATAGTAGTGGAAGCCAGAAGAGCTAATGATATATATCACAGCGTGGTTAAAAGGCATTCAAAACCACTGAAACATGATTGGTCTTCTCCTAACTGCCCCTATTCCCACTCCTGTCTCTTTGATTGCTGTGCCTAAAAGGAAACTACTGAGAAGGTTGTATCAGCTCTAATTTAAAAATTGTGGTAATATTTTATTTACATTTGTAGATGTAAACAATGAGACAATCTAAATTACTTACCCTGTTACATATGAAGTCACATATGGTGAAGTTATATATGGTGTCAAGACAACTTATTTGATTCAGGATTCCTATTCATCTATTTCTTTTCCTGGCTTGTACATTGCAACTGCTTTTCTCATCTATATGCATATTTAGTATTGTATACAATGTAAAGATCTTATTCAAAAGATAACATCTTGAGTTGGTTATGATCTTTTTACTATTTAAGTACATTTACAAATTTTTGATAGTGGAAAGCACACAAGTGGTTAAGTGGTTTTCTTGTTCCTTTAAGAATTTCTTAAATTCTTAGTCCAGAGGGTATATATATTTTATATTTTTCCTTAGTATGTATAGTCTACAGTAGATATAAATATTAGTAAAGATTAAACAGATATGAATTGGAATCCAATGATCATTTACTAGCTATAATGAGCAAACAAGTCAGCCACAGATCACCCATTTCACCGATAACCTTGCCTTTGAGCAACATCCCTCTTCCATTAGTAGCCCTGCACTTTGAATGAGATTGACAACATTCACAACTACAGAGATATTATTTATTCACTAATTTTTACTCATTTGCCAAAGCAATCTTCAAAGTACCATTCCCCTTGTCAAAGTAATTAGAATGTACATGTGATCCAAGTGGGCCCAGTTGAACTTGAGCATTTTTGTTTGGTGATGGTGGGAATGATAATCTCACTCCCTCTCTGGACAGATAAGCTAGTAGTCCTAGCAATCTTTGACAATGGTATTTTGACCAAAAAGGGAGATAGCTTTAGAACTAAGTATATATAGTAGAGAGCAGATTTGTGAAACTAAAACTGGGTCTTTCATGATGGTATTTATTCACTGGGTCAAACCGACCCTGAAGATCCACTTCACCTAAGACTTTCCAGATATGTCAATCAATTTTCTTTTTGTTTCCTGTTTCTTATTTTTCTCTTATTATTACTAGTTCTGTGACATTGGACAAGAGACTTAATCTCCTTAAATCTTAGTTTCTCTTTTATAAAATAGGAGTTCCAGTATTGTTATACATCAGAGGATTATAAAGTTTGAACTACATAGAACATTTACAGTACTTAGTGCCATATTAAGAAAAGGAGATTAACAAAGGAACTATCAGCCTGTGATTTCAAAAAAAACTAGAAAGCATAGGGACTGGAATAAATTAGGAGTACCAAGAGGAAACAGCTCGAATACAAAACCATCACACCTGGGTTCTATAAGTAAGGCAGAAATCGCTATTTCCGTTATTCATTTAAAGCCAGTGCTGTATAACCTCAGGATTTTCAAATGTATGTTTTAATTGTAGCTCCCTGTAACTTTTAATATATTCTGTTTCTAGTTAAGTACCTAATATAACACAAGGAAATCAAACAAATTTTTGAGCATCATCATTGCATGGGCCAATTTAAATGATTCTTGGTCCTTGATCTTGAGGAGCTAATATTTGAAGTTTCACAATTTCCATTCTTTGTTATGAAGAACAGTGCTAATTTACAGAATTAAGAATGCAGTCATACTCTGCAACCATTGTCCCTATTCCTTATAAAATAGTAGATAAAAATTATTTACTTCTTTAGAGCAAGTTAACAGATATTCACCAAACAACTTCTCTGTGCCAAATTATCTGGTAGATCATGCTTAAAACTCCAAGTTATGCAAAACCATAAGAACATGATTAATACAGCATTTAAAAGAAAATAAGAACGACAAGAGAACACATCACGGTATTCCATTTTTAAAATTTGAAGTAGATTTAGTGTGAATCACTTAAAGTAGTATCATGCAAAATTTTAGGAAAGTTAATTTTCTTGAACATACTTGTAATTTTCTAGATATAAATAATGAATGGAATAAAAGAAAAGAATGGTGTGCTTAAAAGAATTTTCAAACCAAGGTCATATTTGTTACCGATTCCTTCTCTTTTATATCCTTTATAATAGCTAAATAAACCCCATGCTTAAATTATAAAATTTATATGAATGCAAATATAAATTAACAAAGGGGGAAATTTTCATGGTCATTCATCCCCCAAATGTGAATTTTTGGCATTCTTGTATCCTCATAAAATATTGTATTTTCTACATGTCACACATAAAACTGTATAGTTCAACCTTCAAATCATTAATAATCCCTGTACAAATTAGACATTTTAAAGTTTTATTTTGTTTTGCTGTGGGTTTTTTTCTTTGCTACAACTTGATTCCCCTTAAATTTATTTAAGGGGTCAGGCAGAGTAAATGAAAGAATAATTCCCCTATGTATTTTTTAATCATTTTCTTCTATAAGAACTTACAATGACTCATTTTCCTCTATAAGAACTTATAATGCTATCTCGTTTTTACATGCCATACTGTATCAATTGTTTTGCAAGCCTCTTTTCTTAAATTTAGTGGATTTTGAAATCAGTTGGTGAAGTCTGGCATTTCCATCATTCTTCTACTCTTTTAATCTTTTATTTTGAAGGTAATACATCAGTGTTCTCCCTAAGTAGAATGTAAAGAGGTGGAGATCATAAGAATTAATCTTTAATTTTTTTGCAGTTTGTCTTATAAAGTATATAGTTTTCTAAGAAAGTATTATTTATACAATAAAGAAAAAATTAAAGGGAGAAGTAATGTTTTGTTGTTTATAATTTGGAGGTGTCAGTGAAAAAATTGGAAAGGGAAAAATTAGAAATTAAATATAAATGAAACCATCCATAGAAAAATATCCATACCTGAATGAGCATTTTAACATTGTGTTATTTTACCATAAAACATTCAAAATAGGGAATGATTTATCCATGTATACTTCTGTTTAGAATATATAGCCATAGTAATATAGATTCAATAGGCAAAACTATTAAAATGAATATACCTTTTGACTCCTCACCCAAGTTCTTTTTTCAGAGCCTTTACTTTTGGGCCATGGCTCTTCACACCACCCTTTCTCCAAACTGGGCTCCCACTATCTCTAGAATATTATGTTTCATTTAAAATTAGTAATATTGTTGGGATTACAGGCAGTGGGGGGGAAGAGTTATGTAACATAATTGAGTTTGCTCATAGAAACTGAAGCTACTTCAAGTCTTTGTAAGGTTAAATCTGATCAGAACTTTTCACCAGTCAATTAAAAAAACGATTGCATTGCATTTTTCTTTTTTACTATTAAAATTAACTAGCAAAATTTCATTGCAATTTGGTAAACACATGCACTGTTCTAGATTTCAATCAGAGAGATGATTGAGGCTGCTTTATTCAAAGTAATTATCTAGGTTTCCTTAGTTAGAATAGATTCTTTATATCTATATTAACCAATTACATTAAGTAAATACGTAAAAGATGCTGCTATGATTCAGCAATGGTATGAGTACATTCAGGTTTATAAGGTGAACACAGTACATATTCAATATACAGTATTTTTCCTTTGTTTTGATTAGTTCAAATTCAAGTTCTGGTCATATCTTACATAATTATGATAGGTTTTAGAAAAGCCTGGGTGATAAAAGGCATAGACTACTGTATAGTATATCTTCATTCATGGGCAGACTCCATATCATAGTGATATTAGTTCTCTTGATATCAACAAAATGAATAATCAATTCCAATCAAATTCTTCGCAGGTATTTTTTCTTAAGGAAGCTGATAATCTGATTCTCAAATGTTTATGATAGAAGAAATGCTTATGAATA
>PVKH010046847.1:0-10360 GCA_004027955.1 Chaetophractus vellerosus | reverse complement strand
GACCTGCCCTGCCCGTGGCGGCTTTTGCCTTGTCCGTGGCAGCTTTTTGCCCTGCCCACGGCGGCTCCGGCCTGCCCATGGCGGCTTGCCATTCTCAAGGCGGTCTGCCCGCTAGGAGAGGTCCCCGGGAACCGAACCCAGGGCCTCCCATGTGGTATCCCAGCGCGCTCTTTATCCACTGAGCTATCTAGCCGGGCCCATACATCAAAAGGTTTAAGGCTTTTTTGTCTGCTTTGTTGGATGTTTCATGAAAAAAAGAACTATAATATGAGTTACATTTATATATTCTATACAAACAAAATACAGTTCATAAATACACATGATGGAAAGTTTTTAAGGTTCAAAGTTGTTATTTTTTTCTGTCTGTGGGCATCTTTCATTTTATTATATTTATAGCTTGGTCACTTGAAATCTGTCAATCAAAGAGGCTTTTATGCTTAGTAGCTTCATTTTTCTGGTTTTTATATGATTATTATTTAAGAATTCTACCTAATCAGTAGATGTTTAGGACAAAGGCATTCAGATTTTAAATATTGTTTTATAGCCAGAGCATCAGATAATTTGAGATACTTGGGTAAGGACTACAGGTACTATACAGCTAACTCCTTGGAGCCAGGCCTTTCAGCCTTGCCTCAATGGCATTTACCTCTCTAAAAGCAGGAATGCTCTTCAGCAGTGAGCAATTGTAAGTGGCAGTATAATTTTGAGGCAAAAAATAATACCAATGCAAAGCAGTTACTTGGAATTGAAATATTTCTGACCGACAAAATGCAATGTTAATGTATTCTTTTTGGATGGGATGTGTGATATATTTTGATTGAAAGATTAAAAATTATGTTGCAGAGATTCAGCTCTTTTCAAAGTAATTTTTTTCCCCTTAGCAATTTGTTTCAGTAGTTTTTATATAACTTTGAGATCTAACTTTTAAATGGGAGGGGTGTACCATAAAAGCCATTTCTTATTAATTTTTACATTTTTCTCTCCACAAAAGAAAAAAGAAGCTTATGAATGATTTTTACATGCTGTTCAGAGTTTTGTTCTATCAATTAAATTACCTATTGGATGTAAGTTACATATACTTAATGCTTTGCTTTATAATTTCAAAGCTTAGAGAGATTTTCTTAAAATTAGAGAATGGGAAGTACTGGATTCATTTTTAGTAAAGATGAATCTTCTGAAGTTGCACTGTCCAAACAAGAACTGATCGAATCTGTATTTCATGTTCTTTGTAATGAGTGTATAGTAATCCAATTTATCTAGATTCCACCTGAGACCCAGGAGGGAACAAAATAGGCCTATGAGCTGTCAAAATACGTTCCATAGTCATGTGTTCAGGCTCACTTTCTCTACTCCCAGTGGACTCCATGAGGCCACATTCAGAGCATATTTGCTTTTCATTTGTAGGTACATTCTGGCAAGTGTGGATACCTAGTTTCCTATGTTCAAAGTAGAGTAAAAGTGAAAACTAGATATGATTGGGGAATGGTATGCACACGACAAGAGCAGGATGTGACAGCTGGCAATCCTTGAAGGAGTGGACAAGATTATAAAAATTAGAACCAAGAACTCTTAAAGTATAGCAGTTTGAGCTCTGTTAGAGAGGGGAACAGCTTTATGCTTCAGTGGACTCTCAAGATGCTGGTGTTATACAGGACTGCTTCGTGATTGATTTACTTTTGTTATGCACTTGACGTTTTGCTGGGTGCTAAGGCTGTCTGCAGGCTACTAATACGCATAATAACAATCCTAAGAAGCAAAAGTACACTCTGCCTTACTGGAGAAGACAGGACAGCCTTTGGTGTTTTTTAGGGTAAATATTAGTTATTTTACATGAAAAGTGGCACTCTTTGATGTTCGTGCAGGATGAATGGGGCCTTACGGTCTTGTCAGTTGACCTGTGCCACTTTTGCTATTATCGTATTCCCCATGCATTTAACCTGTGACAGTTCTCCTCCTACTGGAGTATTTGTACACAGTTTTTCTATTTGAATAGCTTGGTATATTGTTAAATGTTCTTTATAAGTTTTGAAGAATTTTAGAGTATCAGAATTGGTGAATTTGTCGTTTTGAATTTAATTTTCTTCTGTGTTGATGTAGACTTTTCAACTTAAGCTTGAGCCTAGAGTCTTGTTATTGTTGCTGTTTTCAATGTGGAAATAACTCACAGAACAGCTCAGCACTGTTGATAGTTTATTCCCATGAAAGAACACATTTTTATAAAATATGTATAAAAGTTTAGAATGCATGTCAGTTTTTAGTAAGTATTGCTTTTAAATACAGAGGAATTACAAGAGCTTAAACAACAGCAGTAATTAAATAGGTAAAATATACCTCTTTGCTCATCTTGCTTTCTTTTCCCTCTAATTTCAACTTTTATATAGTACCTAAATATTTCTTTAATAAGACCCACAACCAATAGACAAGATAGTATGTCTTATTTTACCCTAGCGGTAGTTTTCCATCCCACTTAACCAGGTTTAGTTATAACCATTTTGAAGTCAAGTTAAGAAGTTCATTTCAGATTTATTCATATGTCTTCTCTCCATATTTCTTTCACTTGTTTTATTTGCCTACTAATGTGAAGCTTTTTCTATTCCAAAGTATATGTGTCCGATTTTGAGATTTTTGGAGGTGGAAAGCAGCATCATTTTTTAATTATATCATAAACATCAATTATAGTTGGGACTAGTAATTGATTGGTAATTTAAAAAATTTAAATAGATTATGGAATCCTAAAAATTTTCTTTTAACTTAACATATTAATGCATAATTGTTTCCCAATTTTTTATGTATCACAAGGCTTTTTCATTAAAAATAGCCTGTAGTTTGGAGTACTTGTTTAGACCACACCCATAATGTGTCATCTACGTTTTATAGCTTCAATCTCTTTCAAAAGAAGTGAAGACTTAAGACAGTTGAAGCAGTTGGAATGCAGAGTCCTAGAAAATTTATGGTTTTTCCTGCAAACTTCTACATGTATTTTGACCATTGCTAATCAACAGCAATTTTTCTAAAAAATAAATTTGCTAAGTTTTCTATAAGTTCAACTCAATATTCAGTGAAATAGTTTTGGTTTTTGCACTCATGTGTCATTGATTTACTTTCCATTTAATTATAATGAAAGGAATAAGTGAAACTACAATAAAAGGCTTAAGTGTCATAAACAAGTTTGGGAGCCAACACTACTGACTCTTGGTAAATATACAAGTCAACTGTTGGGTCTAGAAGTGTGTAGCTGTACTAGAGAGTAGTCTACCAGCTATTAACATATAGTAGGCAATGGGGAGTGAAAAATAACTTTAATCCAGCGGGTTCTTCAAGTGAATGTCAGTTAAGAGAGCTTTGAGTTATTAGAAAACATTAAAACTTGTTATCGTTAATGTAATTAGAGTTGAATTATACTTTCTTAAATGTTTTTTAGGGTTTCTATATTACTGAAGGATATTTCAGAAAATTTGTCTTCATTAAGGAAGGTGATATTTGGTTCTACCAATGCCAAGACAGTACTGAGGCCCAGCAATAATTTCGATTTATTATCAATGGAAGATACAGCTGCTGATAGGATGCAACAGAAACAAATTCGAGAACACAAAAGTTTTACTAAAGTTAAAGATGAGTCATGGGACACAATGCTTGGTAAATTAATTAAGCATGACAGCAGAAATGTACTTGAAAATGAAGTGAAACAAAAAGAAGATGAATTGGAAGATGTAAAAGAGGACAGTAAATTGAAGGAGAATACGGAAAGAATTGGTTTGATGTCGTTAGATATAACAGAATATGAACTCCAAATTTTGGAACGGCAGGCTTGGGAAGAAAATCCTAGTGATGAGACCTACACATCTGCTGAGGTATTAAATAAGGAGAAAACCAGTTTTTTATTCACTAAAGTGGGGACTGACAGATTGTTTTCCATAAAGGAACCAATAGTAAATATTTTAGGCTTTGTGGGCAGTATAGTCTCTGCTGCAATCACTGAACTCTGCTGTTGGAGTGTGAAAGAGGCCATTAACAAATATAAATGAATGTGTGTCTCTTTGTTCTGTAAAAATTTTATTTATTTATTTATATGAGAAAAGTGAGTTTATAGAAAAATCATGCATAAAATACAAGATACAAGGTTCCTGTACACCACCCTGTTATTAACACCGTGCATCGGTGTGGAACATTGTTACAATTGATTAAAGCACATTTTTATAATTGTACTATTAATTCTAATTCATGGTTTAACTTAGGGTTCATTGTGTTGTGCGGGTCCATGAATTAAAAAAAAAAAATTTTTAAGGTAGTAAATATAAAACCTACTATTTCCCTTTTTAACCACATTCAAATATATAATTCAATGCTATTAATTACATTCACAATGTTGTGCTACCATCACCACCATCCATTACCCAAACTTTTCCATCTTCCCTAATAGAAACTATACATTTTAAGCCTTCCCTCCCTACTTCCTACCCATATCCTGACCCCTGGCAATCTATATTCTAGATTCTGACTCTGAGTTGGCTAATTCTAATCATTTCATACGGTGAGAGAATACAATATTTGTCCTGTTGTGTCTGGCTTATTTCACTCAACATGATGTCTTCAAGGTTCATCCATATTGTCACATGTATCAAGACTTCATTCCTTTTTATGGCTGAATGATATTTCATTGTATGTATATATCACATTTTGTTTATGCATTCATTCATTTGTGGACATTTGTGTTGCTTCCATCTTTAGCAATTGTGGATAATGCCACTATGAACATCAGTGTGCAAATGTCTGTTGAGATCCCTGCTTTCAGTTCTTTTGGGTATGTTCTTAGAAGTGGGATTGCCAGGTCATATCTATACTTAACTTTTAAAAAAATATTTAAACAATTTATTGAAGTATATCACTCATACATGAACATACATAAACTATAAGTGTTCAGTAAACGTTGTGAACTTTAGAAAACAAACATGCATAACATCATACAGGGCTTCCACACATCACCCCTCCACAAATACTTTACATTGTTGTGAAACATTTCTTAACAAATTATGGAAGAGCATCGTCTGTAGTCTGTATCTTACTCCTCCATACTTTTAAAAAAAGGATTTATTTATTTATTTATTTACTTTTATCCATTTTTACACCCCCCCCCCATTTTTGTGTCCGTTCGCTGGGCAACTCTCTGTGTCCGTTTCCTGCCCTCTCTTCTCACCCTTCTCCTCCTGTCTTCACTGGGATTCAATCCTCGGAGCCTCTGATGTGGGAGAGAGGCGTCCTACCACCTGCGCCATCTTAGTTCCTGGTTTTTCGGCATGTCTCGACTTGGCACTCACTTGTGTCACTCTCCTGTTATGTCATCATCTTGATGCATGGCTTGCGGGGCCTGATGGTGCACCCATGCTCAGGGCCTGGCGGCTCAACTCTGTGCAGGACCTGGGGGCCTCACCTGCTTGTGGGGCCTGGCGGCACACCTGCACATGGGGCCTGGTGGCACATCCGCTCGCAGGGGCTGAGGGGCTCACCTGTTTGCAGGGCCTGATGGCACACCCATGCATGGGGCCTGGTGGCCCACATGCCTTCTATATTTTTCTTTTTTAAAATTTTTACCGGGAGTTCCCAGGGATCGAACCCAGGTCCCACCATATGGGAGACGGATGCCCAACCATTTGAGCCACATCCGTCTGCCTGCTATATCTCTTAAGGTTGACCACAGATACCTAGACTTACAGTAATTTCCCATACAGGATGGTCATATAATAAATCAGGCTTAGTTTATCACCAGCATTCTAAAACCCAGACCTAGAGAGAAAAACTAGGTCTGGGGACACATGCATGTTTTCTAATATAGTGAAAGTTTAGCCTACCCTGATTATCACAACATCAGGAAAGCAAGAATATTCACCCTATGCTTAACTTTTTGAGTAAGTGCCAAACTGTTTCCCACATTGGCTGTACCATTTTACATTCATACCAACTATGAATGAGTATCTTGTCCAATACTTGTAATTTTCTGTTGTTTTTTTTTAAGAGTAGACATTCTAATGGGTATGAAAACTTGTTATCTCATTGCAGTTTTGATTTGTAATTCCCTAACAGCTAATGATATTGAGCATCTTTTTTGTGCTTTTGGGTCATCTTCTTTGGAGAAATGTCTATTCAATTCTTTTGTCCATTTTTTAGTTGTTTTTTTTTTTTTTTGAGTTGAAAGATTTCTTTATATATTCTGGGTTATACTCTTTTCAGATCTGTGGTTTCCAAATATTTTCTCCCATCGTGTAGGGTGTCTTTTTACTTTCATGATAAAGTCCTTTGAGGAACAAAAGTTTTTTTTTTTAATTTTGATGAGGTCTTATTTATCTAATTTTTCTTCTGTTGCTTGTAATTTGGGTGTAAAGTTTAAGAAACCATTGCCTACTACAAGGTCCTGAAAATGCTTCTTAATGTTTTCTTCTAGGAGTTTCATAGTTCTGGTTCTTATATTTAGGTATTTGATCCTTTTTGAGTTGATTTTTGTATATGGTGTGAGGTAGGGATCCAAATTCATTCATTTGCATATGGAGATCCAGTTTTCCCAGCACCATTTGTTGAAGAAATTATTCCTTTTTTTTTTCCTGATTGAGTGGCCTTTGCCCCTTTGTCAAAAATCATTTGGCCATAAATGAGAGTGTTGATTTCTGAGCTCTCGGTTCAGTTCCATTGGTCTAAATGTCTGTCATGTGTCAGTACCATACTCTTTTGATTACAGTGGCTTTATAATATGTTTTTGAAAATATTTTTTTCTTTATCTTTTTAAAGGAGCTTTAGATTATATAAATGTTACATAAAAAATATAGGGTTTAATAAGTTTTAAGATTGGGAAATGTGATTCCTCCAATTTCATGCTTTTTCAAGATGGCTTTGACTCTTCAGGGTCCCTTACTCTTCCAAAAATTCGATTATTGGCTTTTCTATTTCTGCAAAGACATTTGTTGGAATTTTGATGGGATTGTATTGAATCTGGAAATTGCTTCGTTAGAATTGATATTTTACAATTTTTAGGCTTCCAATCCATGAACACAGAATGTCCTTTGATTTATAGAGGTCTTTGATTATTTTCAGCAATGTTTTGTAGTTTTCTGTGTAGAAGTATTTATATCCTTGGTTAGATATATTCCTAAATATTTGATTCTTTTAGTTTCTGTTGTAAATGGAATTTTTTTTTCTGGTTTTCTCTTCAGATTGTTCATTACTAGTGTATAGAAACACTCCTGATTATTGAGTGTTGCTCTTGTACCCTGCTACTTTACTGAATTAATTTATTAGCTCTAAAAGCTTTGATGTGAATTTTCAGGGTTTTCTGTATATAGGATCATGTTCCCTGCAAATAAGGGAAAGTTTCACTTCTTGCTTTCTAATTTGGATGCCCTTATTTCTTTTCCTTGCCTATTTTTTTTCTGGTTAGAACTTCCAATACAATTTTGAACAACACTGGTGACAGTCGGCATCCTTGTCTAGTTCCTGATCTTAGAGGGATGGATTTCAATCTTTCACCACTAAGTACGATATTAGCTGTGGGTTTTTCATATATGCTCTTTATCATATTGAGGAAGTTCCCTTTTATTCCCAGTTTTCTAAGTGTTTTTATCAAGAAGGGTGCTGGATTTTGTCATATACCTTTTCTGTGTCAATTGAGGTGATCATGTGGTTTCTGTTAATATGGTGTATTACATTAATTTGTTTTCTTAAGGTGAACCACCCTTGAATATCTGGGATAAATCCCATTTGATCATGGTGTAGTTTTTTTTTTTTTTTTTGAATAGTCCTGTTAGATTTATTTGCAAGTATTTTGTTGAAGATTTTTGCATCTATATTCATAATTTTCTTTTCTTGTGATGTCTTTATATGGCTTTGGTATAAGGGTGAAGTTGGCCTTATAGAATTAATTAGGAAGTACTCCTTCCCCTTCAATTTGTTTGGAGAGTTTGATTAGGATTTATGTTAATTCTTCTTGGTGTGTTTGGTAAAATTCCTCTGTGAAGCCATCTGTTCCCTGGGCTTTTCTTTGTTGGGGGGTTTTAGGTTATGATTTTATCTCTTCACTAGTTGTTGGTTTGTTAAGATCTTCTATTTCTTCTTGAATCAGTGAAGCTAGTTTGAGTGTTTCCAAGAATTTATCCATTTCATCTGGTTATTTAATTTGTTGAGTTACAGTTGTTTATAGTTACCTTATATAGCCCTTTTTATTTCAGTGGAGTTAGTAGTAATGACCACTTTTCATTTCTGATTTTATTCATTTGTGTCCTCTTGTTTTGTTCATCAGTATAGCTAAGGGTTTGTCAAATTTTTTGCTCTTTTCCAAGAATCAACTTTTTTTCTTTATTCTCTCTCTCCTTTTTTTTTTTTTTTCCCCCTCTGTTTCATTTCTCTCTGCTCTAATCTGTTCTTTTCTTTTTTTTCCCCCTGCTTTGGGTTCAGTTTGCTCTTCTTTTTCTAGTTCTTGCAGTTTTGAGATTAGGTCTCTGATTTGAAATATTTCTTCTTCTTCTTTTTAATGAGTACATTTAGAGCTGTAAATTTCCTCACAGCACTGCCTTTACTGTATCCCATAAGTGTGATATGTTGTATTTCATTTTCATTCATCTCAAGATATTTCCTGATTTCCCTTGTGATTTCTTTAACACATTGGTTGAGTACGCTTTTCAGTTTGCACATATTTGTGGATTTTCTATTTCTCCCTCTTTTATTGATTGCTAGCTTCATTCTCTGTGGTTGGAGAAGATACATTGTATGATTTCAGTATTTTTGAAATTATTGAGATTTGTTTTGTGACCTAAAATATGGCCTATCCTGGGGAATGATCCATGTTTATTTGCAAAGAATGTGTATTTTGTTGCTGTTAGGTAAAGTATTCTAAATATGTCTTAAGTCTAATTGGTTCAGAGTATCATTCAAGTATGGTACTTCCTCATTGATCTTCTGTATAGATTTTCTATCCATTATTGCAAGTGGTGTGCTAAAGTCCCCTAGTATTAATGTAGAAGTGTCAATTTCCCCCTTCAGATATGTAAGTATTTGGTTCAGATATTTTGGGGCTCTGCTGATAGGTACATATATTTTTATAGTTGTTATGTCTTCTTGTAGAACTGATCCTTTATTTATGTAAAATGACCATCTTTGTCCCTTGTAACTGTTTTTGACTTAAAGTCTGTTTTATCTTCTATTAGCATAGCTACCCCAGCTCTCTTTTCATTTCTACTTGCCTGGTATATATTTTTTCTATCCTTTCACTTTCAACCTACTGATGTTTTTGTATTTAAAGTGAGTTCTTTATAGATACCATATAGTTAGGTCCTGATTTTTTTGTATCCATTCTGCCATATCTGTCTTTCTACTGGAGAGCTTACTCCATTTACATTTAATGTCATTACTTACAATATAGCACTCTTTCTGCCATTTTGCTATTTATTATTTGTAAGTCTTATACCTTTTTTGTCCCCCAATTTTTCATTAATGTCTACTTCTTGTGTTGTATCATATTGTGTCCTTTCTCCTTTCTATCTGGATATGTTTTTCATATTTTTTCCTTGTGGTTTCCATGGAGTTAAAATTTAACTTTCTCTCTCTATATATATATCAGTTATATTTGATTTGATATTAACTTGAGTTTAATAGCATACACATACACTATTACTACAATTCTCTGTCCACCCACCTTTTTTGCACTTGTTACAAATTATATCTTTGTACATTGTATGTCCAAAACCATAGATTTATCATTACTTTTTATGCATGCATTTCTGTAGTGTTTTAGTCAGCCAATTTTTCCCTATGGTAATGAAAATGTTTATCCTGTGACTGTCCCTCCTTTGTATATTGGAAGCAGATAATTTTTCTCTGTTTATCCTCCCAGAGGGGAATTTTTCCCCAAGACAGACTACATGCTATTAATGATTTTAATGGGATTTTGTACTTAGTACTGTTACTGAAATGATTTAAGGCTTTTTGAAATATTGTGATGTAATGAATGTATTTTGCCTATGGAAAAAACATGTCTTTTTGGTATCCAGAGGGTGGAGTGTGACAGTTTGAAGCTTTTTGTGGATCCCAGGAAAGATCATGTCCTTGGAGTTAATCCATTCCTATGGGTGTTGGACCCATTGATTGGGTTGGATTCAGTTGGGGGCCCTTTGATTGGATTGGTTCAGTGAGGTATGACCCAGGGTGGGTCTTGGTCCTTTTGCTAGAGTCCTTTATAAACGGAGGACTGAAAAAAGAGATACACAGAGAAAGAGCCACAAAGATGGAGAGAAGGAGCCCAGGAGCTCAGAGAGGAACCCGCAAGAGAGGCTGCCACAGATGGAGCAGCCAGAAGCTGAAAAAACCAGGCCCAGAAGAGAAG
>PVKH010046846.1:0-10360 GCA_004027955.1 Chaetophractus vellerosus | reverse complement strand
GGAGGAAGAGACTAACAAACGATAGGAAAGCACAGCGAATTGTCTCTCTACAGTGGCTACTGGGATCCAACCCCAACTTTCACAACTGGCTGCAGAGGGGTCCAGTTCTCGGCCAGCTCACTGGTGACAGAGAGGAATATAGGGGAGTGGATGTGGCTCAAGTGGTTGAGCGCCTCATTCCCACATGGAAGGTCTCGGGTTCAGTTCCTGGTGCCTCCTAAAAACAAACCAAAAACAAAAAAAAACAGCCAACTCAGAGGAGCTGATGTGGCTCAGTGATTGAGCGCCAGCTTCCCACATGCAAGGTCCCAGGTTCAATCCCCAGGCCCAACACCTCAAAAAAAACAACAACACATAATTCTATTCCCCAAGAACAGGGGTGGGTACTATCACTGATCACGGCTTTTGATTAGCAACTTTGGACCACGGGGGCCAGGCTGTGAGAGCAGCTATTGTTTAACCCACCCTGGACAAAGGCAGCGGCAAATAGTATTTCAGCCCTCCCTGGAGAGGGCAGCTAGTGGTAAGGGTGGAGACTTAAAAACTGCGCTTCTTCAGGGATGCAGGGGACAGTTAGCTGAAGGGCTACATTTGCTGGGCAGGCCACGAAAGCTCAGCTTTGATGTGCTGTTGGAGAATCTCTTGAAACCCTCTATCATTCCCTCCCAGGGCACTTTGGAGCCAGTCTGCGCCCCCTTCATGGGTCCCTGGCCCTGTTTTGGCTGGGAAAGAATGACTTGGGAAATTCCTCTCCAGCCTGTCCTTTCTTCCAGAATTTGCTTCCCAAGCAAAAGTAGCTTGAGACAATGAAAGAAATATAACAAAACTAGAGGCAAACAGTTGGGGACAAAGGCCTGCCAGCTTCAGATACCCAGAAGAAAGTTTGTCTCCTGGGAAACAGGGGACAACCAAACCCCTGTAAACAGGAGAACTCCAAAGCAGTTAAGTAAAAGCCCCAGAAAAGACAGAGGCCCAGAAAGACAAGGAAAACCCTGCACACTGCATTCGCCTTAGGCAGACCTTCCTGATAGGAGGGCTGGAGCACAAGAAAGTCTTTCTTATTACCAGCTGCTTACAAAATCAAGAAGCAGACATCTTGGGGAATAAATCGCAGAGTTAACATTTTAAAATATTACAGCTTTTTAAAAAATTGTTAAACTATGCAACAAAAGAATACAAGACAAACAAAGAAACAGGAAATGATGACTCATCCAAAGGAAGAGGGGGGAAAAAAACAGAAAACACCGTAGAAGAACACGAGAATGTGGACATGCTGAACAAAGCCTTTTAATAAAAATGCTCAAGAAGATATAGGGAAATACAGAGAAAGAAGCACAAGCTATCAGGAAAACAATGAATGAGCAATATCAGAGTCTTAGTAAAGACATAGACATTTTAAAAGGGAACCAAACAGAACTACTGGAGAAAAGACTACAATAACTGAAATGGAAAATTCCCAGGAGGGTTTAAGAGCAGATGGAACGGGCAGAAGAAAGAATCAGTGAACTTGAAGACAAGACACTTGAAATGAACAGGCTGAGGAGCAGAAAGAAAAAAGAATTACAAAAAGCTAAAATCGCCTAAGACATCTCTAGGACACCATCCAGTACACCCATAGGTGCATTCTGGGAGTACCAGAAGGAAAAGAAAGAAAAAAGGGGCAGAAGGAATATTCAAAGAAATAATGGCAGAGAACTTCCCAAACCTAGCAAAAGATGTGAACATGCACACCCCCGAAGCCCAGAGAATGCCAAAAGTGTGTATTGATCACACTATCAAATACAAAGACAAGGAATGAATTTTTAAAACTGAAGAGAAAAGCATTGTATTACATACAAGGTGACCCCAATATGTTGAGAACCAATTTCTCATCAGAAACCATGGAGGCAAGTAGGCAGTAGGTTGAAATATTTAAAGTGCTGAAAGACAACAACTGCCAGCCAAGAATTTTGTATTTGGCAAGATCTCTCTTTCATAAATAGGGAGAGATTAAGATCTTCTTATAGAAACAAAAGCTGAGGGAGTACATCACCACTATACCTGCCCTACAAGCAATGCTAAAGGAAGTTCTTCACATGGAAATGAAAGGACACTAGACAGTGGTTCAAAGGGACATAAAGAAATAATCATTTGGGGGGGGGTTGGGAGGTTTGGGGGGTGGCATATGGGTACTCCTGGAATCTCTGTGTAACATTTATGTAATCAATGTATCCTAAAAATGTATATAGATATATAAAAAATAAATAAAAGTTTTTTTAAAAAAAGAATCATTTGGGTAATTATAAATGCCAGTATTATTGTAGTCTATTGTTTCGTATGTAACTCCACTTCTTCTTATTTCCTACAAGTACTAAAAGGCAAATGCATAAAAAGTGATGATAACTCTACATTTTTGGACATATAATGTACAAAGATATAAGCGGTTACAAAGTACAAAAAAGACAGGTGGTGGGACAGATGGGTACAGGAAAAGTATATGTGCATCTATTGAAGTTAAGTTGGTATCAAACCAAATATGATTGTTATATATTTAGGATGTTAAATTTTAATCCTAGGGTAACCACAAGGAAAGTAGATGAAAAATAAATCCAGATAGAATTGAGAAAGCACTCAATGTGGTACAACACACAAAAATAAATAAATATAAAAGTAGGCATTAATGGAAGTGAGGGACAAAAAAGGTATTTGACTTTCAAAGACTAAATAGCAGATGGCAAAAGGAAGTCCTGTATTATCAGTAGTAACTTTTAAATGAATTAAACCCTCTAGTCAAAAGGCAGGGATTGGCAGAATAAAAATAATAATAATAATAAAAAAAGCATGGCCCTACTATATGCTGTCTGCAAGAGACTCACCTTAAATTCAAAGTTACAAGTAGGTTTTGAGGGGAAAGGATAGAAAAAAATATATACCATGCAAGTAGTGACCAAAAGAGAGCTAGAGTGGCTATACTAATAGCAGATTAAGTAGACTTTAAGTTAAAAAGAGTTACTAGGGACAAAGATGATCATTATATACTGATAAAGGTGACAATTCAACAGGAAGATTATAATTATATATGCACCTATCAACAGAGCCCCAAAATATATGAAGCAAATACTGACAGATTAGAAGGGAGAAACTGACAGTTCTACATTAATACCAGGAGACTTTAACACACCACTCTAAATAATGGATAGAACATCATCTAGTCAGAAGAGCAGTAAGAAAGTACAAGACTGTATTGACACTCTAAACCAACTAAATCTAACAGACATATATAGAACACTTCACCCTACAAAAACAATTCTTCTCGAGTACCCATGGATCATTCTCAGGATAGACAATATGTTGGGTCACAAAACAAGTCTCAATAAATTAAAAAAGATTGAAGTCATATGATGTGTTTTCTCCAATGGAATAAAGTTAGAAATCAATAACAGAGGGAGAAGTGGAAACTTCACAAATATGTGAAATTAAACAATATGCTCTTAAACAACCAATGGATTACAGAGGAAATCAGAAGCAAAATTAGGAAATATTTTGAGGTGAGTGAAAATGAAAAAACAACCTACCAAAACTTATGGGATGCAGTAAAGGCAGGGCTGAGAGGGAAATTGATAGCTCTAAATGCTTACATTTGAAAAAGAAGAAAGACTTCACATAAAAGACCTAACCACAAAAATGGAAGAACTAGAGAAAGAACAACAAACTAAACCCAGAGCAAGCAGAAATAACAAAGATTAGAGCAGAGATAAATGAAATAGAAAACAATAGAGAGAATCGACAAAACCAAAAATTCATTCTTTGAAAAGTTAGGCAAAATTCACAAACCATTACTTAACAAAGAAAAAAGAGAGAGAGAGGATACAAATAACTAAAATCAGAAATAAAAGGGGGGAAATTACTACTGTAAGAGGATACTATGAACAACTATATGCCAATAAATTAGAGAATCTAAATGAAATGGACAAATTCTTAGAAATAGACAAACTACCTACATTGACTCAAGAAGAAATGGAAGATCTCAACAAACTAGTTACTATTAAAGAGATTGAATCAGTAATCCAAAACCCCCCAACAAGAATAGCCCAGGACCAGATGGTTTCACAGGGGAATTCTACCAAACGTTCCAGAAGACTTAACTCTAATTCTGCTTATACTCTTCCAAAAAGTAGAATTCATTCTAATGAGGCCAACTTCACCCTCATACAAAAGCTGGATAAAGATACCACAATAAGAGAAAAATATAGATCACTGCCTCTTATGAATAGATGTGAAAATTCTCAACAAAATAGCAAACTGAATCCAACAGCACATCAAAGGGAATTACACACCATGATCAAATGGGATTTATCCTTGGTATGCAAGGCTGGTTCAACATAAAGAAATCAATTAATATAATACACCACATTAATGAATGAAAGGGAAAAAAACCCAACATGATCATCTCATTTAATTCAGAAAAGGTATTTGACAAAATCCAGCACCACTTCTTGATAAAAAACACTTAGAACAACAGGAATAGAAGGAAACTTCCTGAACATGATAAAAGGGCATATATGAAAAGCCCACAGCTAACAGCCCCTTAATTGTGAAAGATTGAACTTTCCCTCTGAGATCAGGAACAAGGCCAGGATGCCCACTGTCATTGTACTGAAAGTTCTTGCCAGAGCACTTACGCAGGAAAAAGAAACAAAAGGCATCCAAATTGGAAAAGAAGAAGTACAAATTTCACTATTTGCAGATGATATGATCTTATATACAGAAAACCCTGAAAAATCCATCACAAAGCTCCTAGAGAAAATAAATGAATTCAGCATAGTGGCAGAGTACAAGATCAACACTCAAAAATCAATAGTTTCTATACACAAGCAATGAACATTGGAAGAAATCAAGAAAAAAATTCCATTCACAATAGCAACTAAGAGAATCAAATATCTAGTAATAAATCTAACCAAGGATATAAAGGACTTGTACACAGAAAAGAACAACACATGGCTAGAAGATTTCAAGGAAGACCTACATAAATGGAAGGATATTCTTTATTCATGGATTGAAAGACTAAATATCATTAAGATGTCAATGATCTTAGACATTGACAGATGTTTCTTCTGATGAGAAAGAAGCAATTTATAGATTCAATGCAATCCCAATAAAAGTTCCAATAACCTTCTTTGCAGAAATGGAAAAGCCAACCATCAGATTTATGTGGAAAGATAAGGGGCCCAAAATAGCTAAAGCCATCTTGAAAAAGAAGAATAAAACTTGGAGGATTCACACTTCTCGATCTTAAAACTTATTACAAAGCCACAATAATCAAGACAGCATGATACCGTCACAAGGACAGACATATAGACCAATGGAATCTAATTGAGAGCTCAGAAATCAACACTCACATTTATGGTCAGCTGATTTTTGACAAGTGCCAAGTCCATTCAATTGGGAAAGAAGAGTCTCTCCAACAAATGGTGCTGGGAAAACTAGATCTCCATTTGGAAAAAAAAAAAAAGGGGGGGGTGGAACCCTACCTCACAATACAAAAATAACAACTGAAAGTGGGTCAAAGACCTAAATATTATAGAGCTAACAAACTCCTAGAAGAAAATGTAGGGAAGCATCCCTAGGACTTTGTGGCAGTTTGAGATTATTTATGAACCCCCAAAAAGATAAGGATTATGTTTGTAAACTGGTCTGTTCCTCTGGGTGTGATACCCTTTGAACGTATTCGATTCAGCTGAGATGTATTTGATTACATTATGTTAAGATTAGGACTTTGATTGAACCACATCAGGAGGGTGTAACTCAGGTTAAGTCCCAGCCCTTTTGGTGGGCTGATATAAATGGGTATTCACTCAAGAAGACACACAGAAGAAGATACACAGGAAGAGAGAGAGCTCCATAGACATGGAAGAGGAAAGAACTTGGTCGTTTCGGTCTGGCCATGTGACAGAAAGAAGGCTCAAACAGCTAAAGCCCCAGGAAGAGAGATGAGCCCTATGCCAGCCTACAGCTAAGACTGGAAGAAGCTGGGCTCATGGAGCCTTAAGAGGAAGAAGGCCTGAGAGACTAGATAGAGATTGCCCACCATCTTGCTTCAACACATGGAACAGACTTTGGTGAGAAAACACCCTTGAGTTGGACTCTTTAGGACCTTGTAACTATAAGCTTTAACCCCAAATAAATACCCTTTGTAAAAGCCATAAGATTTCTGACACTTTGCATCAGCCCTCCTTTGGCTAATATAGAATTTGGTACCAGGAGAGTGGGGTATAGTCTGATATAATTACCAAAAACACTGGAAAGGTTTTAAAAATGGGTAAGGGTTATTTTTTGGAGGAATTGTGAGATGCTTGATGGAAAAGTCCTAGTAATATGGAGCCTAAAGTTATTTCTGATAAGGCCTTAGAAGGAAATGATGAAACTATTATTGGAACCTGGAGGAAAGGTGATCTGTGTTTTAAATTTGCAGAGAACTTAGCAAGATTGACTCCTGATGTTCTATGGAAGGCAGAGTTTGAGAATGACAAGGTTGGACATTTAGCTGAAGAGCTTTCCAAAGTAAGCTTGGAGAATGCAGCACTGAAAAATATTTCTGAATATGATTAAAAGTGGAAATGTTAGATTGTATATATGGTAACAGAATACATTTTTTAAAAATCCTTGGAACTATACTACTCAATGAAGCCTACATCAAACCATGAACTTCAGTTTATAGTACAATTATAAAAATGTGCCATCACTAGTTATAACAAATGTTCCCCACCAATGAAAGGTGTGGTGGTGGGTGGTAGATGGGAATCCTGTATTTTATGCGTGATTGTTCTGTAAACACACAACTTCTCTAATAAAGAAAAAATATATTGAAAAGAGGAAATGGGTATCAATTGGTTTAGGAAAAAGGGAGAGGGGCCAGTGATTTGGTCATGGTGGGTCTCTGGCAACTTGAAGCCACACATTTTCTGGAAAGTAAGGAAGATTTCTTTTCATTCACAAATTTCTTTATTTCTTGTCTAGTATTTCCAGTGAAGAGGTTTAAGTCATGCATAAAATCATAACTCACTACTTTAATGGAATAAACTAATGGCACAGCATAGCTTTTTCTGAATTATTTTTATATTTCTTTGTAGACTTCATTCAGGCTCTTATCATTCAGGTAGGTCAGAATTACTGCATATACCGTTGTCTGACCCGTGCCGTGTCATCTGCTTGTTTTGCCAGCACAGACCCTCAGCAGTGTTTTCCGGGTCCTCTTTGGTCCCTGTGCTCACGGTGCTCTCTGCCTGCCCTGGCCGCTCTGGGCGTCTTGTTTATTCCAGGCGGCCCCTGGCCTGCCCTGGGGCTCTGCCAGTGTTCAAGTCTTGTGATTTAATTACTTGTTCTAGCACAAGTTTTACTGTGCTCCGCTGTTTCATGCTTCTCCCAGGAGAGTCCACTAGTTATGTATCCCTCATCCTCCTTTTGGAAATCCTCACGGTAAGGAATCCATTGCTTTTTCTGTCAGCTGTCTTCTTGGTTAGTAATTCAGTGCAGCACTTTGTAGAGGCTGTTCTGTCTTCATCGTTGCCTTTCTTGGTGCCTTCTAATTACTTCTTATTTTGAAAACTGATTTCACAGCTTTCAGTATTAGCAGTCCACGCCACCGTCACGGAGGCGACTTGCTCTTCTGCCCGTTGGGTGTTTGTGGGTGTCGATCGCGGCGCACAGGAGAAGCACCAGTCGGCTGAGTCCATGGAGCTGAGGAGCACTGTCGCCCGCGCAGCCTTCCTGCTGCCTGTCCGCTTCCGACAGAGGCTCGCAGGGCTGCACAGAGCCGCGAGCCGCTTCGCGCTGCGGAGGTGGAGGCCACGTGGAATTGCCAGGCTGTGGTTTTCCGCGTTGTTGGGGGACGCGCTGGGTGTCTGTGTACCTCCCTGGGCTGCACGGACGCCGCAGTGCCAGGCACCGCTAGGGACGCGAGGATTCACGCCATCTGATGTCGCAGACGCGTGCACGTTTCCTATAACTCAATCTGAAGTGTAGCACAGCGAGGATGTGGTGGGACTGAGAAGGGAGTGACTGCCAAAGTCGCACACTGAGATATGTTGAAAATTAGACACTGGTAGAAAAATACAGTTTATGGAAGTCTCAGGAATAAATTTCACTTTTCTATAAGATGTCAAGAGTAGCATATAGTATCAGTTTATGGGAATAACTCATTTTAAAAGATTAAAGCAAAGTAAGTCAATAGTTATTGAATGGGCCACAGTAGTGTGGATTAACTACAACACTGGTTAATGTTTGATACTTCACAGTCTATAATTAGAAATTGCCCAAGATTAATGAGGAGAATTGCAGATTGCTCAAGTACTGATTTGTTTCCTTGCACATATGGTCTAATGTGTCACATCAACGTGTACTCTTTCTTGTTTCTAGCACGCGCTTCTGGCTGTAAAGTTTATACTTGCATTTGCCATTCCTGATAAACCACGGCATATCCAGATGAAACTGGCCAGATTGGAATTCGAGTCTTTGGAGGCACTTAAGCAGCAGGTAAGAGCAGCTCTCCTGAGAAATAAATGTATTTCTTCAGCAAATGACAGGAACCCTAATTCAGAGGGATCGTGCTCAGCATTTCCTTCAGGCTTGAAGCCACCAGTTTACATAAACAGAGTTCCAGTGTAAGGCCAGAGCAAAACCAAAATCCTAGCAATATGAGCAGCAGATAGGTTTGAAGAACTAAATTAAGGGAAGCGGATGTGGCTCAAGCGATTGGGCTCCCGTCTACCATATGGGAGGTCCCGGGTTCGTTTCCCGGGGCCTCCTGGTGAGGGCGAGCTGGCCCACGCGGAGAGCTGGCGCAACAAAAAGAGCCAGAGAAGAGAGACAATGAGAGACACAACAAACCAGGGAGCTGAGGTGGCTCAAGCGATGGAGTGCCTCTCTCCCACCCGGGAGGTCCCAGGCTCGGTTCCCGGTGCTCCTAAGAGAAGAGGAGACAAGAAGACAGGCCCACAGAGAGCACACAGTAAATGGACACAGAGAGCAGACAGTGAGTGCAAAAACAAGGAGGGGAATAAATAAATAAAATAAATCTTTAAAAAAAACTAAATTAAGCAAAACAGAAATATTCAAGGACTGTTAAAGAAAGAGGTCTCTAAGAATTCCTGGGGCAGCTCCCCACACATCCTAATTCTGACCTCTACAGAAATGTTATTGATGGAGAAGTGAGCAAATAGAATCCTGAATAACATTGCACAGAACAAGAGAGGACAAGAAAGTGTGTGTAGAAGCAGTAGAAATTTCCATGAAAGTAGAAAGCCCTTCCCAGTAACTTCCAGCTTCCACTGGAGACCAAAAGGGGCGGGGATGAGTCAGGGAGAGAAAGAACAGAAAGAACCATGCAAGAGTTCACCAGTGTGGTGGTTTTTTGCTTGAAGGAGCCAGAGCAGAGACGGAAGATTCTAGATGCCCAGAGCTGGTTATCTCCAGTAATACATAGGAGTTTAACCAAAGGGGAAATCACTACAGTGATAGCATTGAAGGCACAGGCTCAGGGCCAGGTTTCTCTCAGGTCCACAGAAGGGAGCACCACCCCAGGCTGACCCTCTGATAGCAGTGAGGGCCCCACAGGTTCCAGACTGGGGGACCCCACATTGGATCCGTAAGTGCCCTTCATGGGTGGGGTGACCCCTGAGCAGGCCTTGTGGTGCGTACAGAGAAGAGGGGAGCCCAGGTCCCCCGGCCACCCTGGGTGAGAAGGCACTGCCACCTGGCCACCCAGCTCATGTTGCCATCGGTCAGAGACAAGTAATTCCACCACAGGAGGTCCTAGGCGTGAGAGATCTTCCACTCGATGCTTTCTAAAATCCCAGCCTGACAGACCGTGCCTTCAGTTTGCTGGCTGAACTAGTGCCATTTCTAGGATATGGAATTTTCTCTCTCATTTTTCTTTGATATATTTAACTGTCTGCCTCGTAAATAAGCAGAACCTCGACTCGCTGGGCTGTTCTCATGTACCAGAGTCAGAGAGGGCTTCTGCAGTGTCCCCTGGGCAGTTCGGGGGCCCCAGATCAAAATGGAGTTACTAAAAACATACTGTACTTAAGAGTAAACCTCGGGGCCGGCTGGATAGCCCAGTGGATAGGGCGCCGGTATACCTCATGGGAGGCCCCGGGTTCGGTTCCCGAGGACCTCTCCTAGCGGGCAGACCACCTTGAGGGGGCGGGCCGCCATGGGCAGGGCAAAAAAGCCGCCACGGGCAAGGCAAAAGCTGCCATGGGCAGGGCGAGCCACCTGCAAATGGAGCAAAGCCACCCGCGAACGGAGCAAAAAAGCCGCCTGGGAACGGAAGCAGACCCGCCCACAAGCGGGACAAGCCGCCTGTGCAGTGAGCTAACTC
>PVKH010046845.1:0-10357 GCA_004027955.1 Chaetophractus vellerosus | reverse complement strand
GAAGCAGTGAGCTGTGGACCTGCAGCCCTGAGGTGCCTGTCAAGGGCCTCAATGTTCAGAGAACTTGTGTGGGATCAAGGCTGTAGTGGCAGCAAGAACCAAGGGGGATGGGAAACAGGCCCAGGCAAGAAACTCTGTCCTTCATGTTCAGGGAAGCAGTCAGAGCAGACTATGATTTGAATTAGGGTTGAAACTGGGGGTGAATTTGGAAAAGAGACCAAAGATGCCCTGAAAGAATGCTGTAGTAGGAAAACATGAGCCAGGCCACGTGGAATTTGATAACGTGGACCTGTAATATGTCTAATCTGTGTGCAGTTTATTTTCCGAGATTCTCTTTGTGTTTGCTTGTGAACAGTTACCATGTCAATCATGTTGTATACTTGAAATGTCTTTCTTAATATGTGGCGCTGAAGTACCAGGATGAGGATGAGTGTAATGCAAGAAAAGAACAAAGGCACAAACCAAGTGGCCTTGTCTTTAGAGAAGAAATTGGTATGCCTTCGAGTAATGGCAGTAGAACATTTCCCAAGAAGTGGCCTCAGAAACCTTTTGTTTAGGGGTTCTCTGAGGCTGGGTTTTGCCATATGTATATGAATAATCCTAACACAGGTAACTCTACCATGGGTAAGGTCAGAACCTATGCTGACAAATATATTTTTTATTAGAGAAATTGTAGGTTTACAGAAAAATCATGCATAAAATACAGAATAATAGGTCAGTGAGATAGTATTAAGCTGTTTCTGAACCTCTTTTCATGTAAGAGTTCAAATCTGCCTTGATCAAGAAATTAGATGTTTACTTTTCAAAGCTGAATTAATGAAAAGAAGTTGCTTTATTGATGCCTTACATTATAGCTTTATTTTCAAAGCCAAACGATCAAAATTACATATCGTACATGCTGTATGTAATAGTTATTTTGAACAAAAGCTAATCAAAGTAATCAGACAGGTAGCTTTTATGTTTTTTGTTGAAAATGAAGGAATGAAAATAAGTTTATTTCCATTAAAGCTGACTTTTTATTGACAAAGACCCCAGGAGAAGAGAGAAGGAAAAAATTTATCCTGAGAATTTGATGGTATCACCTTATTCTTCTGAGACAACAGCTACTGCATTTCTTTAATTTGGATTCACTCACATATTCACACTTTATCATACCTGAAATCAGGGTGAATCTTACAGTCAATGGCATGTTTGAGAGCACCTCCAGCCGTGATGGAAGTCAAGCTTTTCCTGAGGAGTATAGAGATTTGTGTTTACTCGCGCCAGCTACCTGAGAGCACTACTAATCCGAGGCTGCTTCAAATCAAACTCTCTGCCTGAAGTGTTCTGGACCACGCTGGTTCTGTGGATGTAGTACCAGCCTGTGGTTCAAATTCTCAGGGGGATTTTTATCTTCTCTTTACCCAATCATAAAGTTGAGCTGCGGATGTTTCCTTGCTGTCTCTTTCAAGGTGTTGAATTTATTTTCCATAGGCCCTTCCCAGAGAATATGACCTTTGGAACCTCTGCTTTCTATAGGATTCCTCATTTCGGAGCATTTTAAATTTCTTAGTTGTGGCAGTTTGGAGCCTTTGTGGGCCCTAGAAAATCTCTCTCTTAAGGTTAATCCATTCCTGTGTGTGTAAACTTATTGTAGCTGGGACCTTTTGTTTAAATTACTTCAGTTAAGAGCCTTTGATTAGATTTCATGACGCAGGATGGTCTTAATCCTCTAACAGGAGTCCCTTTTAAATCGAGGAATAAACAGCTACAGATACAGAAAAATGGTGCAGAGACAGAGAAGAACCCAAAAGCTGAGAGAGAAGTTCCCAGGAGCCAGAAGCTGAAATCAATGGGACACAGATGCTGAGCGGAAGCCACTGCGGCTAGAAAGAGAGGGGAGAGATGAGCGGGCGCCTCCATGTGCCTGGTTACCCACGGCGGCAGCTCTGGGAGAAAGGATCTCCTGGTGAGGCAGTCTTAGAACTGTAAGCTTTTTTTTTTTTTTTTTTTAAAGACTTATTTATTTTATTACATATCTCCCCTTCCCCCCGCTGCGGCGACGCGCCGAGAGTGGTCACTGCGCAGGCGCGGCTTTCCCCGCTTGTGGGCGGTCTCTGCGTCCGTTCACGGCCGGCGCTTGCTTCAGTTCGCGGGTGGCTGGCTGCGCTCCATCCGCGGGAGACCTGCCCTGCCCGTGGCGGCTCTTGCCCTATCCGTGGCAGCTTCTTGCCCTGCCCACGGCGGCTCCGGCCCGCCCATGGCGGCTTGCCATTCTCAAGGCGGTCTGCCGGCTAGAAGAGGTCCCCGGGAACCGAACCCGGGGCCTCCCATGTGGTATGCCGGCACCCTATCCACTGGGCTATCGAGCCGGCCCCAGAACTGTAAGCTTTTAAGCTAATAAATCCTCACTGTAAAAGCCAACCCATTTCTGGTATATTGCTCCCAGCAGCTTTTAGCAAACTAAAACATAAAATAATGGTGTATCTTACTCTTGGTAGCATTTAGATTTGTTGAAATACAGTACTTGCTAGGAGTGCAGTTATCCAGCTGATCCATGAATATGAAAGCCTGGACAGAGGGTCTGCTGCCTGGTTGCCAGTGATCAGAAAGTTCCTTTTGTGTAGAAGATGGTTCTGGTGCCCTCATGAATCCAAAGTGACGAGTTGTCTGTATGACAATGTCTTAGCCGGTGTTATTTCCAATAACCCTATTTGTGGTTTGGGAGACAAAATGACACTGTATTTACTCCCATCACAGTTCCTTACCCTGCCTTGCCTAAGGTCACTTTGAGATGGCACTCTAGCGATGCGATCAAGAATCAAGTGGTATTTAATCAAAAGCCCTGAATCATCTCAATGACTCTCATCAAACACTCTTTCTTTGCCTTTATGTCTAGGTTTCTACTTTGCAAGCTAGCTGGCTAACTGAATATCTTTTCTTTCCCTCACTGCAACTATTCCTCTCCCATCCTATTGATATTGCCTGTATGAACTAGAATGCCTTCCCAAATTGTACTCTCTATTCATCAAAAACTGTGCATATCTTTTCATGAGTGCTATCTACATTTTCTTAAAGCTTCTCTCCCCAGGTGAGTTTCATCTTCTTTTGGAAGAGAGACAGGAAGTAGAGAATGAACATTTATTACCTACTATTGTCAAGCACTTTATTAAGTTATTTTATTTAATCCTCACACCAAATAATTATTGTCACCCCCATTTCGCTTACGAGGAGACTGAGGTTTGCTGAAGTGAAGCACACCTGCTTACTTGCACAGCTGGCGAGGGGATGAACAGGATTTGAAGCTGCCTCTGTCCGACTTCAAACACCAAACCAGTGTATTCTACCTCCCTGTTCACCTGAGGGCAGAGCTTTACCTAGATTTTGTTTGTTTGCTTGCTTGTTTGATTTTTTAGTTTCTCTTAGGCTCTCCTCAGTGATTGATTAAAACATATATAGAACTCTTGATTAAAAGCATATGCTGCATCTGACTGCATTGTAGGTTGTAGGCTTCTAGAAGTTAATATTTGGCCTATTCTTTTGTTTTGTTTTGTGTATGTGTGTGTGTTGTATACATGTTAGCTTTTGGTTACTGTGTTAATAATTGAGAAATTAATATTTTTACATCAGACAAAAATAAAAGCCAAGGCTCTCACTATTCAAATTCTCAAATTTGAAATTCTTAAAATTAGGCTGGTTTGGTTTCTCATTTTCCTGTGGATGTCTAATTTAGAGTTTTTCCACTTTAACTAGAATTTGGCAAAGCATCAGTTGAAAACAAACATTATTTTTTTCAGTTACATTTAGTTATATTCTGACATTTTGTTATATTCTGAGGAATCACTAGAATATATCACTACTTTATAACTTATTAAGAAAATTTAATGTCTTAAAAGAAAATGGTTTTAGAAGCTTTTGTTTGTATACTTATGATTCTCAGATATTATAATGTTACTCTCTTGGGTTGCTAATAAAGTGCTATAAAAGTATAATACATACACACACACACCACAGGATAACACATAAATACATTTTAAGCTAACAAAATCTTTTCTAAGTGTTAGAAATACTCAAATAGGGAACTTCTGTGAAAGCTAAATACCATGTATAATTACTGAAGTTTGAAATTCTTGTACACATATCTGTAGCCTTATCAAGCCCTTATTTGTTTACCTGGCCTCTTATTCCCATTTTCTTCATCAGACCCCAAGCCTAGGCTTGGGCTATCTGAAGGAACCTTTTAATCTGATGGGCTCTACTAGAGTCTTGGTGATTGATGAGCAACTCTGAGGAGAAAGTGTTAGAGAGAAGAGAGAATTCAGCCCCACAGTCTTGCTTTGATGATTCCACACCGGGATTTGTCACTCCTGATGAGGTCGCAGTCTGGTTTGTCTCTGATTTTTTTCCTTACCCTTTTTGAAAGTAAGTGATAGTCACTGCATCCTGAGGGCTAACAGGTGATGAATGAAAAAGTGGCACATCTCATCTTGATCAAATAAAAAATCTGAATGAAAAAAGTAGGATTGAATTGGGCAGGAACAATGATGTTGGAGTCAGCCAACAAAGGTCTTAACTGGGGCCTGATTTACTCGGTCAAGTTGGCAATATGTAACTATTGGGCAAAGACTGAATATAGTGGCCTTAGAGAAAAACAGGACTGACTTTTAGTCTTGAATTTCTACATAATTGAGTCATAAGATGTCAGAAGTGCTGTTGTAGTGAGTGTGCCAAATTCAAGTTTCACCATATCACATACTGTTGTCATTTGTAGTGACAGGTTGGCCAATTAATCTGTCTCTTTGGAAAACCGTCAAAGAAAGATCAGCTTATTTGACTTTTTGTCATTATGATTGTTTGATAATAACTCACTCTGGAAGCTCTTTAGAACTCATATGCTTAGATGCCCTTTTAAAAACTCTTAGCAAGAAGATAGTTAAAGATAAATATTGACAATTATATATTTTGGAACTATAATAGCATGTTATTCCATAAATAAGCACATTGCAGTTACTCCTGGACAATTTCAAACCTCATGGAAATCATTCCTTATGATATACAAAACCCACATTGCTGAATATGACAGGATTCCCTGATAGGAGTTAATCTTTTTTGGTGTGGGTCTCTCAAGGCAAGGATCTTTTCTTCATATTTTATATCTTAGAATTAATGGCATACTCGACAAATATTTGTTGAATGCATGAGGAAATGGGCAATTGAATGAATTTAAGAAAATGTGTTACCTTTAGATGAACAGTATTCAAAGCTGCACTATTTTTTAAATAAGCTTAACATTCAGAAAGCTGCAGAGAATATAGAAGAAACCCATATATCCACCTTAAAGCATTAACAGATATTCATGTCTGCCACATATGCTTTGCCTTCTTTTTTCTTTCAAATAAAAGAAATAAAGTATTTCCTTCCCTCCTTCCACAGAGGAACCTCTCCGCATATATTTTGAAGATTCCCATCATGTCCATCTTTTTATACTTTTCCTACATTTATGTGTATCAGTAAAACAATATGTAGTACTATTTTATTTTGTGTTTTAAAATTTACATTTATGATATTGTACTCTGTATCTTTGAACAATTTTGTTCATTCAAAATTATGTTTTTGAGAAATGTGCTGATTATCTATGGATCTATTTTATTTATATTTTGCTTAATCTCTTTATGTTTTATAACGACACCATAGTTTATCTCTTTCTTTTTTGATGCATATTAGGTTGTTGCAGGTTTTTACACTGACACAAAAGTGTTGCCAAGAATATCCCTATACAGGCCTCTTTGTGAGCCTGTGTGGAGGCTTCTCTAAGGGCTGGGTGTGGAAGTAGAGTAGGAGGTGGTAGATGTACTTCCTCAGCATACAGAAGAGTACCTTTCCTCCATATTCTTTCAAAGGAATGTTGCTGGTAAAATAGGCAGAGCGGTTTTTTAAAAATTCTTGGTAGATAGCTTAACTGCTATTTGTTTTGCAAAATTCAAATTCCTTTCATAACCTTGGAGAATGGAAGGCAAAATAATAAATAAGACATATGTGAATGCAAAACAAAAAAAGAGAAATAGCTATGTAATAAAATATGAAGCATTAAATAAAAAATCCATTTGTTACCCTCCATTGAGATGGGATGTTAGGGGACTCGTGGGTGGTTGCTGTTGAATTACACTGAAGAGAGCTCCTTCTTAGAGGGGTAGTGGCGGAACCTTCTGTTATGGATTGCATCATGGCCCCCACAAAGACATGTCTGAGTCCTAACCCCTGGTCTTGGGGATGTGAACTTATTTGTAAATAGGATCTTGGGAGATCCTATTAAGATGAGGCCAAGCTGAATTAGGTAGGGCAGACCTTAATCTGATATAACCAGAGTCCTTATACTTACAGGAAAAAGTTGGATGCAAACTCAGTAGGGACAGGTCTCTGTGTGGTGAAGGCAGAGATTGAGTTATGGATTGCCAGCAAGCCACCACCGTAATGCTATAAACTTCAGAGAAAACAAAGTGTGCTGATACTTTGATTTTGGCTTTTTAGCCTCCAAATTGTTAAGACAGTAAATTCCTGTTATAAGCCAACCACAGACTGTGGTATTTGTTATAGCACACCTGGTAAACCAAAACACCTCCTTATCACAATCCTGGTTGAGGAGACTACGTAATAATCATTTTTTCCAGCTTTAAATACTTAGTCTGTATTGGCCTGAACTCATGCTTTTTGAGAGGTATATTATGCAATGAAAAGAGATAACTGTTAAAGGTTCTGGATTAAATAGCTTAAGTGAATAAAAATCAGCTTTACAATTATTGGATTAACCTCTCAGAACCTCTTTTTTTTTCCCTAGAACAGATATCATCTCTTTTATTTGGAAACCACTGTTAGCAGAAATGAATCCCTAGTTTTTTTCAGAGGGAAAAAAAAGCATTATCACTAACTTTATGAATCTTTATTTTTTCCTCTCTTCTCCTAACATTGGGTTCCATTTTCTTCTCAGTTCTACAGGAAGAGTCCATTTTCTTCATGCTTTTCTTTTAATGTATAAATAGCAAGTCTTGGACAGTCTTTTAAATTTCAGATCTCTTTCATTTATCTTGGGTTTTCATTCTTTAACTGAAATGCCCATCTAGATCTAGCAAACGACCATGCCTCGTATACTCTTCCTTATTTTTTGCCCAAATTCTCTATTCCTCTTGCCAAATATTGTTATTGATGAGAGCATCATTTCTATAGATCCAGTATTAGGATCTCAAAGCTTTTTTAGTTTTAGAATTTCCTTCCATTTTCCTTCTCATTAAAAAAAAAAAAAATTCTTTAGCCCCTTCCTTTCCTGTCCCAATCTGACCAGTGTGATCTGTTAAGATATAGGAATCTCTCTGAAGGTCAGGAGAAGTTCTCATCAGGGCTGCTGCCTAAAATCCCTGGGTCGAAGGCATGTGTAGGAACTGAAGGCAGGGATCATGTGATTGTTATTTCATTCTAGTATTTAGCACATTTGTAAACTCAGTAAATAATTTTAAGCTCAACTCTTGAGTGCTCACTCCTCAGTTTTCTGTGAAAAATGGCTCAGAACACATTGGTTTTCCTCACAACACAATATACTTTTGGGCCACTTGCATACCTTCCCTAGATGAATCGGATGCACATCCAAGTTTGGTGCCTATGGGCTGAGTAGAAGAACTTGGAAAGTAAATTGGCGGGAGGAAGCATGTACTACAGCCCCTAGCTGAAAACAATCATAAAACGCTTGTTTTATCTGTGTTTTCTGGATCATCTGCTCCACCACTTGCCTTCCATTGTTATAGAAAACTGAATATTGATTGAAATTATTAAATAAAAGAGATGACAATGATGATTCCATTCAGCTGCCTATGAGAAAAATGGATTCTTTTACAGCTATACAAATGGCCTCATAGCTAATGCCTAAAAGAAAATAAGCAGCAGATCGGGAGGGAAACTCACCTCTCTCTCCTTTCTCCAATCCTCTTTCTGTTACATGCTACTGAAAATCTGTATTTGTGAAGAATTTCTGAGTCGTTTGCTGTAGTCAAATACTTGTGTGAGCCTCATGGAGTATGAGGTAGTAGACATAGGTTATAGCTCGGCGGGAGGGCGGTGATGGATACGGGGAGGCAGGTGTGTCTTGCACAGCCTCGGGGGTCTCTGCACATGTGGCAGCCCCACCGCTGTCATGAAGCCAGACCAGCCACGGCTGCTCTTCCAGAAGTGATGAAGGTGCAGGCTCTGGCCTTTCGTGGCCATTGTGCTGACTTTACCAAAAAAAGAAGAAGAAGAAGGGGACAGGAAGTCACGCCCTGCCCCTCCGCTTACTTGCATTGGGGTGAAGTAAGTTCTAGAGCTGCTAACAAGGCCATAGCCACCCAGACTCGTTCTGGTGTTTGTAATGCTACCACTTGTACTTTATTCTTTGCATCGGAGCCCCTGGTTAAAAAAAAATCACGGTTTCTAATATTAAGCTTTATTGCTCATTTAACTCATTATAATAAACTGGATGAAGAACAGAGAGAAGAGGGTGCCGAGCTCCTTTAAGGGAGCTCCAGCAAGGTCCTGAGAAGGGGTGGGAGTGGACTAATTCCTCAGGAGGTCTAGCGATCCTGGAGAAAATACACCTCCTCCCCTCCAGCTCAGATATCCACTCACTGTGGTTTTTATGCTAGTGAAGTCAGAATAAATTGAGTCAAGGGCAACAGTGAAGGGGAACAAAACAGCCAAAGCAGAAAATGTCCTTTAAAAACCCACAGGCCCTCTGATGGGCATGTGGTGTGGGAGGGGAGGGGGCACTGTTCGCAGCAGCAGCTCCAGAGCGTCCGTCCGCTGGTAACTGGCTACCAGCCCCAGTGGTAGCTACACCCTAGCAGCCCCATCCCTATCTTGTAGAGCTGTTGCCAGGACTAAATACACTTGAGGTTTGCAGAGCCCCTGGTTCGAGGTGCATGTGCGGTCACTGCTGACTCCTTTAGCCACCATGACACGCTGAGCGATGAAGATCCCCAGATCTGGCCACCACCACCTTTCCTTCTGCTCCTCTGGCTCGGTGCCTTTCAGGGTCATTGAGATGCCTCCCCAAATGTATGACCAGACGCAGGCCCTTGGCCTTGGCTGCCTTGCTGCAGGGAAGATGGAACAGGTGGAGAAAGAGGGTTCATCTCCTGCCTTAGGGAGAGATGGCCTTCTGTGGGCCCAGAGATTCGTTTTAACTTAGCTACAAGGCTAGTGGATTTAACTGTGTGTTAGATTGTAATTAAGAATTCTCTGCCGATTTATAATGCTGGTGTAGGAAAAGCCATAAATTCTCCCATGGCTCAACAAGCTTAGGCTTGAAGTAAAGTGGTGTTTAGAGGAAGTTCCTCTCTCTGAATATATGCTTTTGTGGGCCTTGGTTTCAATCAATATTGACAAGCTGACTCTTAGAAAGAAGATATGTGCATTAGACCTTAGCTCATCTGCCCAGTAAGTTTGTTGCTATGTTTGGACTGTCAGTGTCAGGCACTGTTCTGAAACGTAACTTTCCAAGTAATGAAAAAGTGAAATAAACGATTTCTTAAGAAGTTTGGTCATAAAATGCCCCTTGATCACCTCAGGCAAGGAGATTAACCATATATAACATGTGAAATAATATATGATTTTGATCAGCAGTTAATGATGATAAATGACTGGAAGAAAGAGAAAATATTTCTAAATGTGTTTTAAATACATTTGAAAACATTTTAAATATGGAAATGCAATGCTTATGTTCGTTTGTACTTCTGTTTGAAATTTTTAAAGATTAGCATATGCATCACTTTCCATTATTCGAAATATGTCATTAAGAATTGTGGATTTAAAGTTGCCCCAAAATATATTTAATCTTTTAAGAACTTGTCTATTAAAAAGACTGCAGAGGATCAAGTGAAAGCATTTTAGATGTAAATCTTATAAGCAGAATACAGTACTTTGTATTGTGTTCTCTTTATTTTTCTAAGATGAAATGTCATGTGCTTGGGAATCTGACCAGAGTCTTTTCTAAGGGAAACAATACTTAGTAAACCTCACTCATGGGATGGCAATAAGAAAGAGTAGATGGGGGCCAGCTGTAACCCAATTGGTAGGGTGCCGGTTTACCACATAGGAGGCCCCGGGTTCAGTTCCCGGGGCTTCTTTGAGCGGGCAGACGACCTTGAGAAGGCAAGCCGCCGCAGGCAGGGCAAGCCCCTGTGAGCAGGGCAAGCCGCCGTGAGCAGGCAGGCCGCCGCGCGGTGAGCTGACTCGGCGGGTCGCCGCAGTGGGGGGAAACAAGCAGACACAGAAGAACACAAAAATGAACACAGCAAGAACAAGCAGAAAGGGGGGGATATGTAATACATAAAAAAATAAAATCTAAAAAAAAAAA
>PVKH010046844.1:0-10356 GCA_004027955.1 Chaetophractus vellerosus | reverse complement strand
ACTGCATGTAATTAACAGCAGATTAGATCCTGCAGAAGAAAATATTCTTGAATTTAAATACTTAACAGTAGACACTATCTTAAATTAAAGTGACTGAAAAATGTGAACTGATAATCAATGAGGAAACTTCATATAATTGGAATTACAGAAAGAGTGAAGCAGGGGGAAAGAAAAAATATTTGAAAAATTAATCACAAAACTTTTCAAATTTGATGAAGCTTTAGAAACCAGGAAGAAGCAAAAATATACATTATAATCAAATGAAAAAAAATCAGTGAGAAAGAGAAAATCTTAAAAGCAGCCAAGGAGAAAAGATATATTACGTAGAGAGGTATGATGATAAGGATGACAATAGACTTCTTAAAGGAAACACTTGTTAAGATAAATCATATTCTGTGCCATAGTATAAATTTCCATAAGTTTAAAAGGGTTCGAATCATGCAGAGAATGATCTGTTGTCATAAATAAACAAAACTAAAAATCAGTAACTGGGTATCTCAAAACCCTTAAATATTTGAAAACTAAGAACATGTACTACACTTCTCAATAAACCATAGGGCAAATAAGAAATCACAAGGGGAATTAAAAACTATTTTGAACTGAATGGAAATGAAAATAAGACAAATCAGAATTTGTGGAATGGAACTAATATAGTGCTTAAAAGGAAATTTAAAGCATTAAACACTTATGTGAGAAAATAAGAAAATCCTCAGATAAATGAGCTCAGCTTCCACCCTTGGAAACCAGAAAAAGGAATAAAAAACTAAACCCAAAGTAAGAAAAAGGAAGTAAATAATAAATATTAGAGTAGAAATCAATAAATAGAAAATGGAAAAACAATTGAGAAAATCAATGAAACCAAAAAATGGTTCTTTGACAAGATCAATAATATTGATAAACCTTTAACCAGACTAATCAAGAAAGAAGGAATTAAAAACACAAATTACCATGATCAAAAATAACAGACAGAATATTTCTACAGATTATATAGACATTAAAATATTATAAGAATATATTATGAACAGCTTTATGCCAATAAATTTGAAAACAGTTGGAATTCAAAAATTTCTTTCAAAACACAACCAATAAAACTCACTCAAGGGAAAAATAAATAACTTGATTAGCCCTATATATTTTCAAGAAATTGAATTTGTTGGTAAAAACCTTCCCAGAAAACATACTTCAGGAACAGATAACTTCATTGGTGATTTCTACCAATTATTTAAGAAAGAAATAACAATTCAATAAAAGCTCTTTTAGAAAACAGGAGTATAAACTTCCCAATCTTACTGGAGGCCAATGTTACCCTGTCAAAATCTTACAAAGACATTACAAGAAAATAAAACTGTAGTATAATCCATGAACACACTTGCAAAATATTCTTAACAGAATTTCAGCAACTTTAATTTAGCAAATATATAAAAAAGAAAATACTTCATGAATTTTCCTGATCTATAGCCTCTTAATCGGCAAAACTGATCTTGGAAAAAGAGAATATACTGAGCACTCTAATCTGCCAGCTGAGAAATTTTTCTGATAAAATATTTGATGTTTTTGTATATCCTGAAGTCCTCAAGCTGTGAACTATTGTTCCATTTTTTTTTCAGTTTCCAATTAGGAAAACAAATACATAAAAGTATATCAACAATCTTTTGGATTTTCAGTTTGTGTGCGAGGGGTTAGGGCTGACATAAACTGACTACATTTAAGCCCTTAGAGCCATCAGTGTTATTTAACTCAGGTATACAACATTATTCCATCAAGTTGTCACATCATATAAATCTGAAATTTTGATTCAGGGTCAGCTTCTGGCCAAAAAGCAAAATTGGGAGGAAAAATGGATGGCAAGAAACTCAAGGGGTCTTGTATCCGTGAAGAGATAAAAGGTGGCAAACAGATGATTTTTTTCTTTCTTCTCTTCTATTTTTAAACAACAGCAATGAATTGTGACATAGTGTTGCTGACAGACAGTTTTCCTGACGAGTGATTAATGCCTTTTCTGTAATCCTACTCACTGATAAATATCTGAACAGAGTGAACCGGGACATTGTATAACAGCTAATGCTTTCTCATGGGTCCCATCCTGCATGGGCTGCCATCCAGACTAGACTACTTCCTCTTGTGTCTCGTTGCAGTCAGTTACTACCACCACAGACTTCATAAAGACACTAATCATCCTCGTCTGTTCTGGAACAAATTGCCCCACACTTTATGCTTCTGAAAAAACCTCTGATTCTGGGTGGTGATAAATGCAAATACAAACAAGTTTCTGCATCTTTGTTAATTGGTATTTGGGCATTTGGAAATTGTTTTTCATTTGAGATGTAGCAAAAACATATTTTCTTCTCTTAATAAGTATCAAACTCAAATCATCAAGTGGCTTTTAAAAATATATTCCTATAATATGTTGTACTTTTAAATAAATCAAAGTCTGGAGGAGAGGCAAAAGTAATGGAATCTAAAGAAGTACAGTAGAAAAGTAATCTAATTCCCAATTTTCTCCTAGAATTACTAATATAATAATAGCACATATCTATTAAGTACTTATTATATTCTAGGCACTGGACTAAACACTTGACATGTAATAATTCTTTTAATCCTCAGACAACCCATTGAGGATGTTATTTTTCCCATTTTGCAGATTGGAAAATTGAGATTTAGTGAAGTCAGTAGCTAGCCTATGGTTGCACAGCAAGTAAGTTAATATAGCTGGGATGCAGATCAGTGTCCAGTTTGCCTGGCTCCAGAAGCATGACTCTTAACTACTAGAATCTATTGTCTCTTCAGAAGATACCTGATCCAAGTACAACAAACATGAAAAGTACAAAGACAAAGACAAATTGTCATGCCTAAGGACATATGGTCTCTGAGTGACTACAATTAAAATGATCCCTACAAATAATCAACTTCATATGTTCTTTCCTATCACATACAGACAAATAATAAATTAGCATTGAAAGTAAGTTATATACAATTGATTTTTAAAAACAATATAACAATATTATTCTATTTTAAAATTACTTATATTTTATTCACTATCTGGTTTTTTCTCTCTAAGCATCTCTATTAGATTTTCTATACTACCATCTAAGTTATTCACTGGAGGCAAACAACACTTCAGATTCCATCAAGTTTGAACATAATTTAAATAGGAACTTGCACTAGGCATCACCCCACATCTTTTTGTGTCAAAATTAAATGTCCTGTTTGTCAGCTTTCTTGTTGTATTAATTCTCTTTTTCAAATGCTTCTGTATGTGTGTATGTGTGTTTGTGTGTGTGTGTATTTTAGAGATTCTATCTTTAATACAATTTACTAATGAATTATTAAAAAACAAAATTTCTCCATTCTGCGTATATGTGTCCAATTTATTTATCTTACTAATCCTACTGAATATGAAAAGAGATATTATTTAGTAACAAAAAGAGTTTCGGTTTGGCTGCACCTAACAGAAGTCTAACAACAGTTTTGTAAGTAAATAGATATTTATCTCATTCAACAAGAAGTCTGTGGATAGGCAGGCAATGATGGTGCAATAGAGCCATCAAGAAAGCAAACCCTTTTAGCTTCCTGCTCTACTACCCTTAGCACTGCCTTCTACTTCTCAAAGCATTGCATTTGTTCTGGGAAAGAAGGAATAAGCTAAAAGGAAAAACATAAGCTGCTTCCATCTCTTTAGGCAAAAATAAGTAATATGACTGTCGTGAAAACCAGCTTCAAAGGAGTCTGGGATATGTAATTTTGATTTTGTTTTGCTGAGCTTGCTAGCCATCAAGTAGAGGAAAGCAAGCAAGAAGGGAGAGGATACTTGATCTGTAAAAGTGTCGTCTTCATGAAAGAATTAAACAGCATGCCAATGACATATAAGTTATTCTTGGTGCTATTATAATCTGAATAGCCAGTTAACTTGAGACAAAAATTAAGGTCATTTGGTTCATCACCCATCTGATTTCACACCTTAAATTATAAATGCATGTATATATCTATATATTACTTATGTGCTTTTTGAGATGAGGCCAAAGGGCTGAGTCTTGGGGCACTCTGATTTTAGAGGTCTGGAAAATAAGGAAACATAAAAGGAAAATGAGACAAAATGGCCAGAATAAGACTTCAAGAAAATGCATATTTGAATGGTGTTCCAAAAGGAAGAACTGATTAAACTTTGTCAGACATTACAGATAGATCAAGTAAGGTGTTGACTGAAAATTGTCCATCAGCTTGGCATCTTAGACATCGTTGGTTAACTTGATAAGACTTTTCCAGTCAAATAGCTGGAATGAAGGCCTTTGTGCAGCAGAGAATGGAGGGAAGAGAATTGGAGTGAGAACACATAAAACACGCAATGATTTTTGCGCTAAGAAGAGGCAGAAAGTTGGGAGTTGCCTGGGGAGGGATGCAGTCTCCAGTAGGGTGACCAACTGTCCCCATTTGTCCAGGAGAGAAGGGTTTCTTGGGACATGGAACTTTCAATTCTAAAACTCAGGAAAATCAGTATGTTTGGTCACTTTAACAGAGGTGTTATTTTTTTTATTTTTGTTTTTTGAGACTGGACATATCACAGATTGTTTGCAAGTTCATGGGAAAGAGGCAGTAGAGAAGAGGAAATTGTTGTTGCTAGACAGTCATAAGAAAGGGCAAGAGTGTAAAAATTGGTACACAGTGGTGGCCTGGGCCTTAAATAGAAGAGCCAATGACTTTTAAACAGGAAGGAAGCCCAAATATGTGGTGGGAACATGGGAACTTCCTTGTGATGGCTTCTATATTCACAGTGACATGGAAAGCAAGCTCATCACTGGAGAGTATAGAAAGGGGAGGGCTATTGAAGCTTGAGGGTAGAAGAGAAAGAATAAAACAGCTTAGGATAATGAGAGAATAAATGGAAAAAGCAAAGTTAGCATGACTGTGGAGCAGCGAGAATGGCCTCTTGACAGAGTTCATAATTTTAAAGTGAAACTATTTCATTGCATCCATTTGTTTATTGTCCATTTCTTCCCCTCAAACACAGACACCATTAAGACAGATTTTTATTGGTGTGTTTCTCTCATTATTATAATCCTGGTGTCTAAACTTACATGGAATAGTAGAAACTCAGTATTTGTTGATATATTTTCTGACTAATAAAATTAATTTTTCATTCAAAAATTTTAACTTATAACAATCCATATTCGTGTACACTATTCCTACAGATGTGTTCATTAAAAAAAGTATGAAATTTACAGAATAATTGTCTGATAAATTAAAACCCTTATATACCACTTATATTATCTCATATATATGCCCTGGGTTGATACTGAGAACTCCCTTGTTTTTATTACTTTAAGTCCAATTATCCTGGAAAGAAATCCTATAGTGTTTATCCAGGCGATTAATTTCCTGAAATGTCATCTTAGTACATTTAATTCCTAAATGACTATCTAATTTACATATTGGCAAATGTAAGAAGTTTGACTGGAGGAGGGGGCTTCTTTTGAGATGCAACAATGGATGCAGTGGTTCATAATTCTTGCCCCAATAAGGATCACCTGGGATGCTTTAGGGAGCTACCAATTCCAAGACCTCATCCCATACCAATTAAATAAAAATTTCTGCGTCTGGGGTTCAAATATCAGAATTCTAAAAGCATTGTAATGTGTGTCTAAAGCTCAGAGTTTTCATCAGTTACTGTTGTTATGTTCCCCGATTTGAATGTGAATACTATTTTATGTGCCAACTGGTTGTAGGAGGTAGAACTTTGAAATGTAAAAATTATTTACTGCCTCTATAGAGCCCAGTTGAATCACCTACCTTAAGCTTTGAATGCATTAATCCCTTAAAAGTTACCCCTTAGCTCTGGGGTACTACTAACTATAGCCCACATCTTACATTTGGTGTATTTTGCACCAACCCACCTGATTATTAATACCCTCTACTAGTATTATACACGAGAGAACAATCTCATATTTGTCCTGTTAATCACAGTCCATTTTGGGGCTGTGTTATTCAGCCTCAAGTTTTGTACAATCTATTCAAACTGTACACTCAGTGGTTTTCATTTTCATCAAAGATTTGTGCTGTTATCACATCAGTCCATTTTAGGATGTTTTCTTTACTCCAAGAGGAAAAATCCCATAGCTATCGTCCATAAGTTACATTAGTTGTAATTTAACTAGCTATTAATTACGTATGTTTAAAGTTTATGTGCTCTTAGGCTCATACATATCCTGCTTCAAAATATAGGATAAAGATGTAAGAAAAGCTTATAACTTCTTCAAATAAAGCTAATATAGTTTAATTTCCAAAGTCTAATGAATTGGAAGGAGAAGCTATAGTTTAATATTTCTTATTATATACATATAGCAAAAATACCAAATAAAATATAAACAAATTGAATTCAACCCCCAATTGAGAAAGTTTTATCTGCTGATTTACAAGGATGATTTAGTGTCCTTTTAAAATAAACCAGAGGCTAGTATGCTGATTGCATAATTTATTTGGACAGGGCCACACATGCGAGTTAACCCTCTCATGGCACCCACTATGTCCAGAGATTGTCTGATCAGCACATCTGTGTACAACCTTTATCTTAGGGGAAGAAAGTTGAAATGCTCCCTTTGCACTCCTCTCCTTCCAACCATACTTATTCTAGGAGTTATTCCTCTGAATATAAATAGAGAAAAATAAATGAAAGTACAGCATTGTTTTTGAGAGAGGAGTTGTGATGTGGCACCAAAGGAGTTGTGATGTGGCCCTACACAGTTAAATGAGGGGGGCCATGCTGTTGTTGTTGCTGTGTTTATTTTCTTCATATATTTTGCATAACAATAAAATTTAGATACAAATGACATATAAATTTCATTAATTTCTTCAAGTGCTATGGTGGTTTGAAGCTATATAAACCCCAGAAAAACATGTCCTTAAGTTTAATCCATACCTGTGGGTGTGAACCCATTGTAAGTAGGACCTTTATTTAATTATTATTATTATTATAGAAGTTGTGAATTTACAGAACAATTATGCATAACATACAGGATTCCCACATTTCACCCACCACCAACGCCTTGCATTATTGTGGAACATTTGTAACAAATGATAAAAGAACATCATCAAAATATTACTGCTAACTATTGTCCATCACTGATATCTGGTGTATTTTTCCCATAACCACCTTATTACTAACACCATGTATTAATATTGTGTTTTTGTTATAGTTCACGAGAGAACATTCTCATATTTGTGCTGTTAATCACAGTCACCATTCTTTTGATGAAGTTACTTCAGTTAAGGTGTTGCCCACCTCAATCGGGGGTGTCTTAATCTTGTTACTGGAGTTTTTCATAAGTGGAATGAAATTTGGACAGAGAGAAAGCCACAGAGGAAGCAGCCTGAAGCTGAACATCAGTGGAACCCAGAAGAGATGGCTTCCATGTTCCTTGCCATGTGACAAGCCAAGGGCAAAGGATCAAGTCTCAGAATGCCAGTCTCTGGGAAGAAAGCATCAACTTGCTGATACCTTGATTTGGACTTTCTTTTAGCCTCAAAACCATAAGCTAATAAATTTCCATTGTTTAAGCATTTCAAGGAAGCTAAAATAGGTACTGCCCCCATCACCACTCCCCCACACCAGGACCACCCAGAAGAGAAAAGATAGGGAAAGAAAGATAGAGAGAGAAGACTCTGCAGAGATGAGGTCCTCCAAAGTCACATCCACACAAAGTTGGCTGCTTCATGCCTGGAATAAAAGGTGGGCCAAGATGACGTGCCCTGTACTTCAAAGTGTGATCTTGTTTGAGAATTTGTCTTCTTACTTATCCACATTGTACCCTTTCACTCACTGTAATGTGTTGGACTATACAGGTGAACAAGATGTATTGTCATTGAGTGACTTATAGTTTAGTGCAAGAGACTGACAAGTAAAAAGAAATTCCAACACAGTGAGATGATTGCTACAGTAGTTAAATTCTGGATTCTATGAGAAGACCTAGGAGGGGCAAATAACCTAGCCTGATGAGAAGTAGAAAAGGCCTCCAGTTTATATTAATGCTATATTAATAACCTCTTATGTTGTGTGCCATTTTGTTCATAATAATTTTTGAAACTTTCAGCAAGAGTGGATAAAATGCCACCCATTTTCATCTGTTTTTGGAAACCAGAAGACTATGGTAGAATCAGCTTCCCCTGTCATCTCTTCTTTAATATATAGAAAATTGTACATTTACAATTTGAACAAGAAATTCTTTTTAAATATATCTATCCCCTTTTTCTGATTATGGATTTGGATGAAAGAAATGTTCTCATCTCTTTCATATTTTAGAAGTGTTGTCTAATTGATCTTCAAAGTCTTCTAATAAAAACTATATAAGAAAATATATATAGATCTATAATTTTTAAATATGTTCTTTCTGATACAAAATTATCCAATGTAAAGTATCTTAAATTCATCTAAATTCAAACATGAAATTACCTAAGAGTTTCACAATAATATCTTGGTTATCAAAATGACCATCAAGAATGGGCATTCCGATTTCCAAAAATAAACACCTTAGCATAATCAAAATGAATGTCAAAAGTATTTGTCAATAGATGATGTGTTTAGCTGGAAAGTCATTATATATCAGTTGCTGAAAACATTTTTGTCCTTGCTGGCAAAGGGATCCTTTATGATAGAATATATTTAGGTCACTTTGACCCTCACTGTAACTGTTAGCCCACAAGAAAAATCACAAATGAATATATCTCTTTTGGAAAAAATCATATTAAATAGGGAAGTGATTAAAGTTAGACAGTATCCCTCTTAAAAGATGTAGACTTCTTTTTTGTGTGGGCTAACATAGTAAAGTAGGTCTTAGTTCTACAAATTGGAACTTGAAAAATACACTTTTGAAATTAAAATTTGGTATAATTTATAGTTTCAAAATAACTTTCTATAAAAAATTCTTTCCATGGTTGTATCCAGAAAGGAAATAATTTTCAAAATTGCTATAAATAAGAATGCTTTATTGACAGTGGTGAATTTTACTTTATTGTATTTATTCTGACTCAGCTCAGAGGGAAACTGAACTGAGTAATTTATCAGGATTTTGGGGGATTAACAGAGGTTTTATGCATTAAAGAAAGGCCATATATAGGTGCTTCAGATTATCAAATATTCCATTCCCCAGCCTTCTTCCTGGACTTAGATCTGGAAGATTCTACACGTATCATCCTGGGTTTTTGTAGTCAGGATTTATATATAACCCTCTGTGCTAATGCACAAAATACGAAATCTTAAGGAAGAAGGGTGGGGCTGAGAATGTAGAGACTATTGGGTACTCATGCATATAGTCACTTGAGGAGATGTTTGAGCACTGGCCATAGATGTACTCTGACCCTATCTCACCTCTGCCACCTTTGCACTTAAAAACAAGTATTCGAGAAGGGAAGCTCAAGGCGATAGCATTTTTGAACTTGCTTCTCCTAGAGGGGCAGCCAGGATTTGGGGATTAACACCTATTCTTATTAGTGCAGATATACCTCCCAAGTACAGGCAAGTTTGTATTCACCCATCAGCCTGGTATTGCCGACTTGCCACTGTCCCTATACAGTTTAGCCTCCACACAGCAAAGTGGTCCTGTTATAAGCAAACCTTCCAAAATCCACTCCAATTTCCTCCATCTTCCTTAGTGAAAACTGCCAAGTCTTTCCATAGCCTGCATAGCCCTAAGCTCTGTCTAGAACCTCATTTCCTACAATTTCCTTCTCATTCTCAACCATAATTAAATAAATAAACAAACAATCAAAAACACCAAGCAACTCCTATCATTTGCACTTGCTCTTCCCTCTTCTTGGAATGCTCATTTCCAAGATAACTTCATGGTTTCTTCCTTAATTCAGACAGATCTCTGCTTATATCTCTCCTTATCAGTGGGAACTTCCCTACCCACACTTATATAGTACCACACTCTTGACTACTTTCTATGCCTTTCCCTGGTTTATTCTTTATAACACCAACCACCTAAAGTAATAAATGTGTATTTATTTTGTTAGCCTCTTTTATGCCTCCTCTGAATTGGAAGTGCTTTGAGGGCACTAACTTCATCTGCTTTCTTCAAGGATATTTATACCCCTACCATGTCCAGTGACTAGTACATAGTTGGTAATTGATAAATAGTTGTTGAGAGAAAAGCATGAAAGGGAGGGAAGAACTGAAGGAGATAAACAAAAAGGTTTCTGATAAGGCTATTAAATTTTACTAGCATGCTCAATTTTACAGCCTCTTTGATTATGGCAAATGCCACACACCTAATGAATATTTCCTTCAGGGGTAAATGTGGTCTATCAGAGTTGTCCTGGTATGAATTTCATTCTCCAAGGCGATTAAAAATGTTCAGGATGTAGGAG
>PVKH010046843.1:0-10356 GCA_004027955.1 Chaetophractus vellerosus | reverse complement strand
GAAGGGAAATCTATCGAGTATGGCCATTTTACTATGAAAGCACGGGCAGATGACCCATATAGCTTCAGAACCAGAGCATTACTGATTAGATGTTCAATGAAGCTTGTATGCAACTTAGAGGGGATGGCATGATTGTGGCTTAATGATTTCTTAAATAGTCAGATTTTGGACTTGATAAAATCAGAGAAAAATAAGCTGTGCGTAATGACAATGTGAATCACTGTTAAAAAATAAAACCGAATTGGAAAGGACCACCCAGTGCACAAATCCCTTCTGCTTCGTCTCTGACAGATGGCCATGGCTGTCTATCCTCCCTCTTGTAAAAATGTAATCACCGAGACCGTTTAAATGACTCTTTGTCACACTTGGGTGGGCTAGTGAAATGTTATTACTTGAATGAAATAGTCAAAATAGGATGTGGCTAAAATTGTTGGAATGATAAGATTTTTCGTTGAATTGATTTGAGTGGTTTAAAGGTCCCCAGTAGGATTATCCCTCCATTTGATAATCATGGTAAGGAAATGCCATCCTCCAAAAATGAAGTTCAGGAAATCACAAGGAAGGAGAACAGCTATCCATGGAAGAACTAACCAGCAGCTTTTAATCCACTAAAAGACCATAGGATTCCTTTCTTATCTTTGAGTCTCAATTCCTAGTATAATATCTGGTACTTGTTTCATGAATGAATGAATGAATGAAGAGATGGCTTATAATTGTATCTGCTGAAAATACAACTCAAGTCTCAAAGGAAATAATGTTCATTGACACTTAATCATTGTAGCACATTTGGAGGTATATTCCCCAAACACCATGATGATGGCCTTTGAGGACCTTTGAGGACATACTAGCAATTTATGTCCCAGCACAGCCTGGAGAGAGGAGACCCATAGCCCCAGGCTATGAGATCATTATAACATTAGCCATTAAGATGAGCCAGTTGCTTTCATTCTGGCTTTATATATTTCCCAAGCAATGCCAAGCAGCCTTCAGCTGATACACTTGGGATTTATATTCCCATGAATAAACCAATAAATTGTCATTCTGAATAAACCAATAAATTGTCATTCTGGCTTGTTTCTTTCTCTTTTGATTTAGGTTAGTGTGCATTGGTCCTTAATCTTTTTAAGTCTGATGAACCAAGGAGAATAGGTTCTTGAGTATGCAGTGCTGAGAACCACACACCAAATCTTTGGTGCACTCACTATATTATGGATTAAATTGCACCTTTGCCAGGGACCAATTGCCTCAGTGTCCTGTTTCTCTGGGATGGGTAGGAATGTAGGTAGACTCAGATAGGGACAATTCTTTCCTTCCCAAGTATATGTTTTCTATGGCTACTCTTACAAATTACCACAAATTTGGAGGCTTAAAACAACACACACTTATTCTCTCACACTTTTGGAGGTCAGAATTCTGAAATCAGTTTCACTGGACTAAAATCAAGGTGGGCCCACACTCCTGGAAGCTCTAGAGGAGAATCTGTTTCCTTGCCTTTTCCAGGTTTTAGAGCTGAATTCCTTATGTTCTTTGGCTAGTGGCCCCTTCCATCTTCAAAGCCAGCAGGGTAGCATCTTGCTTCAATGTTACATTACCTTCCTCTTCCCTTGGTCAAATCTTCTGCTTCCCTTTTGTGAGGACACTTGTGATTGTGTTTAAGCCCATCCAGATATCTTGAAAATCTCTATCTCAAGATCTTTATTGCCACCTGCAAAGTCTCTTTTGCCATATAAGGTAACATTCACAGACTCCAGGGTTAGGACCTGGACATTTTTTTTTTTTTTAAGATTTATTTTTATTTATTTATATATCCCCCCCCCCTTGCTGCTTGTGCTCGCCGTGTTCATTTGCTTTGCGTTTCTCTGTGTCTGCTTGTCTCCCCCTGCTGTGTCAGCTCACCGTGCGGCGGCTTGCCTTCACCTGGAGGCCCCGGAAACCGAACCCGGGGCCTCCCATGTGGTAAACCAGAGCCCAACCACTTGAGCCACAGCCGGTTCCTGGACCTGGACATTTTGGAGGCCATTATCCAACCTACCACACTGAGCATCCAGTCATCCAGTAAACTTGTAGATGAGAAGGAAGTGTAAAACCCTGCACTCTCCCCCCTCTCCCTCCACTTTTCTCTCTCCTTTCTCTTGGTTTCCTGTTTCTGGTTCTCCCCCTCACCCTCCTTCACCCTTTCTCTTCCTACTCCTGATCCTAAGCATCCCCTATCAAAGAGCATGCCCTACGCCTGCCTCCCTGGCGTTCCCGTTCTCTCAATCTACCTACTCTTACACATTTCCTCCTGAAAACACAGTATCTTACCAGGTTTCTTACTGGGAACAACAGTGTCACAAATTTAATATACCCCACACAGAACACTTGACTTTTTCCCAATTTTGACTTCTCCCACTTTTCCTTCAGGCCAGAATCCCTGGTTTTCCCCTGCTCTTCATATCCAAACCATCAGCAAGAAATCAGATCTACTTCCAAAATACATGTCGAATTTATCCACTTCTCACCATTATCATTAAGATCCTGATCCAAACCAACATCACCTGGCTTGGACTGCTTCCGTAGTCTCCAAAACAGGCTATTTGGTCCCACTCTTACTCCCTTTCAATCCCGCCCCCCCCCCCACCGCTTTTTTTAAACCAGCAGCCTGGGTAATCTTTTAAGAATAAGAATCAGATCATGTTATTCCCCTGGTTAAATGCCTTCAATGATTTGCCATTACTCCCGTATAAAACCCAAACTTCTTACTGGATCCTATATTGCCCTACCTGAAATGTTACCTTCTGAAATTCTCTTCGTTGCTCTTTTGCCTTCTACCACACAGGACTTCCTTCTAGTCCTACACAATGTCAAGCTTTTATTTTATTTTTTAAGATTTGTTTTATTTATTTATTTCTCGCCCCCTCCCCTCATTGTTTTGCACCCGCTGTCTACTCCCTGTGTCTTCCTTGTGTGCTCCCTGTCTCCTTATCTTTTTTTAGGAGGCACCGGGAAGCGAACCTGGGACCTCCCATGCTGGGGGGACATGCCCAATCGCTTGAGCCACATCTCCTCCCTGCTTGTTGTGTCTCTCATTGTGTTTCCTCATTGTGTCATCTCGCATCAGCATGCCGCACCAGCCCGTCATGGCAGCCTGTTGCATCAGCTCGCTGTCTTGCTCGTCTTCTTTAGGAGGCACCGGGAACCAACCTGGGACCTCCCATGTAGTAGGCGGGTGCCCAACTGCTCAAGCCACATCCGCTTCCCTGTCAAGCTCTTTTATGGCTTGGGTCTTTGCACTTGCTATTCACTTTGCCTGAACTGTTCTACCTCCCCTAGTCCCCAGTTCTTTGATATCTAACTCTTCAGCCTTCCATCGTCACCTTCCAACTCCCATCCTGAGAGTCCCTCCACGTCCATCCTTTCTAAAATTACTATCATCTATCACAGCACTTTTTTTCCCCTTTGTATTGCTTACACCCCTCAGCAATGACTTCAGTATTATGTCTTGTTAGCCTCCCCGACTGTAAGGTAAGCTCCAGGAGTATGTATGGTTCACTGTTGAATTCCCAGTGCCCAGAACAATGCCTGGCAAAGGTGCTTATGTACATTTACTTCATTGAAATGTTCAAGGATGTAATTAATTTACATTGTGTACTCAATGAAAAACGCAATTTGTATTGAAATTGAGCAGCATTTGAATTACTTTTCTGAAGAAAATGTCTACAGAACTCTCCCATAACTACCTAAGTCAACTTGGATAGCTAAACCCACCTACCTGTCCCTAGCCAGGGACATGACAATGCACTGGGGGTAGGAGCTTGTTGATAGGTTTGTGTTTGATTACAGACATATCTTGGCCTTTATCTTCCTTCCTGGGGCTTTCTTTGTCGATTTTTTGCTGTCGTCACCTTGGCCCTTAAATCAAGAAATCTAGCACTGCAATCGAGCTAGGTAAAAAAAGCCCAGATTATTCAGGTTTTATGAGAGAAATCACTGCTCTATTGTTAAGTCAGACTGCAAGGTTCATCTGGCCTATTTGAAGAAATGACAGCATTCAAAGCTTTTCTCAAGTTTTTGGCTCTTGTCTCAAGTTTTCTAGAAAAAAAGGAAAAAGGAAAATTTATGATGGAATTTATCCAGGCACCGGATATTTCTCACACGTTCTATGATAAGGTATAATATGTGACTCTGGGGGCCAAAACTTTAAAACTGGCACCATAGGTTTCCATAAGTACAAACAAAGCAAGGCCTATCGTTTGAACACAAATGGAATCTTGCATCCTGTCCTCAGATCAGCTGCCCCCCTCGCCACCGGCAGCACCTGAGCTCCAGTTTTCTTTTCAGCGCCCGCCTTGTACAACTCCTAGAAGCAACATTCTCACTGAATTCTAGAGTCGTACAAAGTGGCAGCTCTGTCTCATTGACAACTTCATGTTCGTAGAGGTAAGATGCCTTGAGTGTTTGTTTCAAAAACTAGAAATGAGAGCAGCCATGCTGACATCTTGATTTTGGCCCAGTCATACTGATTTTGGACTTCTGGCCCTAGTTCTATGAATGAATAAATTTCTGTTGTTTTAAGCCAAAAAGCCCACAAAATTCTAGAAACAATATTCTGATTCTCACAACTTCAAGAAAGGTCTCTTTCTCTCCATGTTAGTTTTTTTATTATTTCTTTTCCATTTTTATTCCACCCCCTTACCCCCCTTGGGTCCTTCACCTGACTGCTCATCTTCCTCAGGAGGCACCAGGAACTGAACCTGGGACCTCCCATGTGGGAGGCAGGTGCCCAACTGCTTCAGCCACTTCCTCTCCCCTCTGCATGTTAATTTATAGAGTTTTTTTCACAAGCCTTTACCCATTAAACTTTAAAGAAACATTTCTCAAACATGTCCTCTTGAACCATAATCCTTATTCCAATGTGTTCTATGGGCACGGATGTTTGCAAAAAGATTCATCCGGTAATTGCCCGCATGGAAATTCACAATAACCTTTAAGGGTTAGAAGTGCTGAGAAATTCTGCAGGAAATAAACTTCCTTAAATGTGTTTAATCTAGCACTTCCGAAATTTATTTAAACCTAGAACCATCTTTCATTTTGAGAAATATTAATATAGAGCCAGATAAAATAGTTGGGAGAGAAATAGTGATGAGCAAAAAAAGGTTTGTGGGTAACATTTTATAAACGATGCCCTTCTGTCAAGGTAGCATGTAATTGTCTGTGCACAAGTATGAGTTAATATTCATTAGGGAAGCCTGGGATTGGCTAGTTAACTGAAGTGGACCAAGAGAAGTGACTGCCCTCTTCTGGGACATCCTTCTACCTTGATAACAAGTCCCGGGGAGTTTCTGGTCCAGCCTGTAGAGTGTGGTGTGCAGTGGAAGTTTTCCAGTCTGAGTGTTTAATGCCTGCCGCAGGGTCACAGGATATTCCAAGGTGCCCCCCAGTAGAGCATGGTAATTGGGAAGTAAAGAATAAATCATATTCTGGAATGGGACAGATAGTCATTCAATAGCAGCACCACCTGCCAAAACTTAATGACATAGTTTAGGCACAGGAGTCTAATTCTTAGGATATGGCCTCCCTTAGAAGGATGAGCAGTTGCTGCTAAAGCAGAGCCCGGAACCCCCGAAGAAGAATGCAGTCAGGTCACGTGTTCTGACAAAGTCTAGTCTGGGTTTGGGCAGGCTCAACCGGCTTCAAGCATGATGCCTCCTGACCTGGCTGATATCTGGCTTCTTGAACTTGGTTTACCTTCACTTCCCACTCCCATGTCTACAGAGCATGGACCAAGTTATGGCAAGCGGTCTTCAATTTCATATTTCATCTTGGAAATTAGGTCGCACCGCTGGATGGATCCTTTTCCCCACCATCCTCGCTTCCCTAACTGTACCATGCCCTGGGGCAGTGGTTCTCAAACTTTAGTTAGCACATCAGAATCTCCTGGTGGGCTTGTTAAAACACCAGTCCAGAGCCCCCTGTCCCCCCAAGTGTCCCATTCGATAGGTCTAGGATGGGGCCTACTGCACTGCTAACAAGTTCTCAGATAATGGGGACCACACTTTGGAAACCATCACTCTAATGGTTGTTTTTTAACCCCCAAACAAACAAAAACATAAAGAGAATCACCGAATCCCCCTCATATAGCCATAACCTAGATTCAAAAAAAAAATCCTAGTGACATATATACAGCATAATATTTCCCATTTTAACCACTTTCAAGAATGCAATCCAATGGTGCTAACTGCATTCACAAAATTGTGTTTCCCATCTCCCTGTCCAGTACCAGAACTTTTCCATCACCATAAACAGCAATTCTGTACCCATTACGCATTAACTCCCCATTCCCCACCTCCACTTCCACTCCTGCATCACCTGGATTTTAATATAACTGTTGCTAACATTTTGCCATTTTAAAAAAATCTTTTCTGACGTATTTTAAAGTAAATTACTTCATAATATTTCACTTCCAACCAAGATCAGCTTCTGATCTACAGCAGAAGCTTCCGGCTGACCCTCACCCAAATTGCAACCCACCAAAATATGACCTAAATAAAGAACTGTCTGGGAAAAAAAAATCGGTGCTACAAAAATACAGTGGGATTCACAGTCCTCATCCATTAAATAGGCATGACAGGATTATTGGATCATTGTGGACATCAACTGAGATAATATTTATAAAGCCCTTAGAACAGTAGTTGACACATAGAACTATAAAAATAATAGTTTATTAAAATAAAAAATGTGTTCCATTTTTTTTAACGATTTATTATTTATGTATTTATTTCTCCTCCCCCCTGCCCCCTTGCTTGGACTCTGCACTTGCTGTCTGCTTGTCTTCTTTTTGGAGGCACAAAATTGAACAGGGGAGCTCCCATGTGGTAGGCGGGCACCCAACTGCTTTGGCCTCACATCTGCTTCCCACCCTGTGGTTTTAGCTGCCACCATGTTCTCCCCTCCCAGGGTATCAATAATCTAGTTTGAGTACAGTTTTAATAGTCAGTGATACGATAGTGGTTGGAGCAGGAGAAAAAGGAGAACGCGATTGTTTATTTGGGATAAGTTAGAAACGGATTGAAGAACAATGGGAAATGGGCAGGAAGCCCGCGCGGTCAGCAGAGCTGAGTGGCCAGGCAGGTTGGGGCAGATGTTTAACAAACGTCTGAGAGCACTTGCCACCGGCAGGGCACCAGGCACCCAGGGCTGTGGAAACCATAGCCGGTTGTTGAGACCACGTGATGCTGTCTCCTAAAGCGCTTCCCCCAGGATGGCCGGAGGGGTTTGTTGGCTTGCGGCCCCACCCAGAGCTGCGCAATCAGAGTCGCTGGAGGTGGACCCGGGAACCAGGACTTTAAACTGTGGTATGTGAAAACCGTTGCTACGAGGGAGGTCGCTCAGTGTTACTACCTTTTCTCCTTACAAAAATCCGCAAAAATAATATTTAAAAAATAATTTTAAAATTTTAGCCTTAAAGATAGATATTTTATGTCAGAAGAGAACTTGGTAATTATCTTGTCCAGTGATTCCTAACCCAGTGGCACATTGCTCTGGGGAGCTTTAAAAACAATACCAGGGAAGCCAATGTGGCTCAAGGGTTCAGCTGCCACCTCCCACATGGGAGGTCCCAGGTTCGGTTCCTGGTGCCTCCTGAAAAAAACAAAAACCCAACTCAAGGAGGCCGATGTGGCTCAGTGGTTGAGCACCGGCTTCCCACATACAAGGTGCTGGGTTAATTCCCCTACCCCATGTACCTCAACAAACAAACAAACAAAAATAATACCAGCACACGGGCTTTACCTCAGAACAATTAAATCATAAATGCTGGGTGTAAGTATGTTTAAAAGCTCTCCAAATTTTTCTAATGTGCAGCCAGGAGAAAGAATCACTCATCTAGTGTAGCCCCTTCCTTTTGCAGATGAGGAAACCGAGGACTCAGGGATAAAATAACTTGACTAAGGTGGTATCGCTCTCTTCAAAATGGTCATTGTAGAAGATAGAAAAACTACTGTAATGTCTTTCAGAGTAAAGGGTCCAACCCTTTAGTTAATTGTGAAAACAATTTAATACCTTCTGGTCAGAATTTTTATAAAAATGAATAGAACAGAATAGAAAAATATCAAAGTACATATCAAGTAGTATCAATATCATTTCATGAAACACATGCACACCTCGTGTGTTTTCTGTGACTAGATGTAAAATGTAATTCTTATTATTGGTTGTTGTACAAAAAAAGTTGGAAAGTCCCTGCTCTGGAGTTTCCTTATAATTTTCATAGCTAAGGTTAGAAGCTGACATCTGTGTACCGGAGCCAGGGAGCTGCTTCCTCTGTCTGAGAAGGTGTGAATGGCATGGAAGTAAAGCCTGTGGGCTGGGGGCACACACCTGGAGGTAAACTGAGTCTCCACCCCTTAGTGGTGACAGGGGCTCTGTTTATTAAACTTTAAAATGAAAATAAGAATATCCCCCTCACTGGACTGTTAGTTTTAAAAGGCATAATATCTATAAAACATCTAGCATAATGTCTGTCATCTAGTAAATAGTCAGCAAATGCAAACTATTAAAAATGTATGAGTGATCTAAATCAATTTCCTGACTCTGAGAAGTAAAGAACTACAAATGCCCCAGCTAGGATTAGAGCAGTCTTTGGCAGGAAGTGTATTCTTGGGTCTAATTTTTATTTTCAAAGGACAAAAGTGAAAAAATACCTAAAATAATTGCTTTACCAGGAAATACATTACCAGAACTGCCCCCCCCCCTTTTTTTAAAGTTTCACAGAACTTGAAATTATGGTACTACAAAGATACCTGCTTATCTTGGAGACAAAACATTTCACTTATTTTATTTTGTTTTTAGAGGATGGCTTTGTATTGCCGATATATAAACCAAGTGTATGCCATTAGCCATTTGGATGTTGTGGCTTGCTTAGTTTCATTTTAAAAAGAAAGGAAGGAATGGAGGAAGGAAGGAAGGAAACTAACCTAATGAATACTGAATATCTTTTTATCCCAGGAATCACATACACATTACCCAAGCCTGACTGACTCCATGTGTAGATAAAATAGCTGGCTTCCTATGACCTGTAATTTGAGGTAATCCCAAAGGCCTATTATCCCAAAAAGACCTCACCCCTTGGCTTGCCAAGGTCCCAAGAGTCCCCTTTACTAACTTCGTTTTTCAATTACCTTACTTTGTAAAGAAACTTCATTTAATCAAATCTGAGCACAGTGTTACCTAAGAACTAATAGCATGCTGTCTTAAAAAAACATATGATTACAATCTTTTATCCCTAATCTCCTGACTGATATGAGATCTCTAAGAGCACGGGCTCTAGAATGGCATTATTTTATACTTTGTTTCATTTTATTTGATTTGATTTCATGTCATTTTATTTTGTACTTCTCTGATTACTGATGAGGTAGCGCTGTTTTATTTTATTTTATTTTTAAGATTTATTTATTTATCTGCCCCCCCCTTGGTTGTTTTGCACTTGCTGTCTGCTCTCTGTGTTCTTCTGTGTCTGCTTGTCTTCTCTTTAGGAAGCACCAGGAACTGATCCTGGAACCTTCCAGAGTGGAGAGAGGGATTCAATCTCTTGCGCCACCTCAGCTCCCTGATCTGCTGCATCACTCATTGTCTCTCTTCTGTGTCTCTTTTTGTTGTGTCATCTTGCTGTGCCAGCTCTCCTGCGCGGGCCAGGTCTCTGCTCAAGCCAGCTCGACACGCAGGACAACTTGATTTTCACGAGGAGGGCCCGGGAATCGAACCCTGGACCTTCTATATGGTAGACGGGAGCCCAATCACTTGAGCCACATCTGCTTCCCTAGAGCTGTTTTAAAAAATTGAAATGTAATGGACATTGAGAAGTATACAGATCATAAGGGTACAGCTCTATGAATGCCCACAAATGGAACACACCTGCTCAACCAGAGCCCAGACCAGAACATCACCAGCATCCCAGAAGCCCTAATCATGCCCTCTTTTCAAGGACGGGTGGTCTTTGACATCAGTGCAGCTAGAAAAATTCTGGAATGGGGAGATGGTTGGACCTGAAGTGCACTGAGGTGCAGAGTTAGCCAGGGAGCAGAACGCGGGCACTGAAGCCAGTAGGTAAAGGTGGTATAGAGAGAAGTACCTAAAGGACAGGTGCGAGTCATGGAGGACAATTGTGCCTGCTGCAATATCTCCTAGGGATTGCCTTGGTCACATCCAAACACACCTGTGTTTTTTATTAGGCATCAGTTACTATCTAGGAATCAACCACTATCTTCCAAGGCAGTCGCAACCTCAAAGAAGACCTCGGCCAGGTAAATCCCAGCACTGGGAAAATACATCCTTCATGTTTAATTGCTCTCAGTTATCTAAGAGATATCTAAGTCTCAGGAT